>BOSO01004148.1:3113-54322 GCA_018403395.1 Gorsachius goisagi
TGTCGCCACCACAGAGACGTGCAGGGTGCTGCCCCTTTGGGCTGCGGCCCAGGGATCCGGGCTCCAGAGCGCTGCGGTCAGCGCAGAGGTGGGCACTGAGAGGCAAGAGCAAGAGGTCTGTTAAAACGTGATGGCAACTGGAAACAAACATGGAAGGTCATGAACTGTGGAAGCACCCCTCTGAAGATTTGCTCATCGTGACTTCATGTTTGCTCACCTGGCATCACTCACGTCCGCTTCACGGGAGGGGCTTCTGGCTATCCTGGAAGAGGTGGGCACGCTGAGGCTTCGGGAACATCTTTCTAAAGGTCAAGAGTAGCCCCAGCCCCAAGACTGGCATTTCGGTAACCCGGAATCTCTCTGAAGCACAACAGTGATGGTTGTGTCAGAACGGCCACCGTAGTCGCTCCGTGCCCTGTTCATTCCTCATTTGCAGAAGGGGTAGCCCACAAAAGCCATCCTCCTCTCATTGAAAAGATAGCTCTTGTCTTTCTCTCCCTTCTTCCTCTCATGCGCAGAGTAGGTTAATTTTCAAAGAAAAGGAAGCTTTGCTTAACAGTCAAAGGGAAAACAAGAGTTAGATGGCCTTTTTGTGGGAAGGGAGGGCGCAGGTATGGGGAAGCAGAGAATCTAAGACCCAGTGTTTAGTCTTAAAGGTCTCCGCTGAATTGCACAGAAAGCCTAGCTAGGCAGGATTCTGCAGCTGTCAGCATGAGTATCTAGTTCGTGGGAAGAAAAAAACAATACATAAAGCAATTTTTAAAGAAAAAAAAACCACTTCCATGGCTGAATATTTTGCAATGTTTACCCTTAAAGAAGAATACACAACACATCATTTTGCAAAGAATTGGCAAAGTGTTTTGAAGATGATGACAGCTAAAAGAGCGCACTCTTTCCTTTTTGGGTCTAGTCTCATTTTCTTGGCATTGCAACACATCTTTTCACTCTCCTCCCCCGCCCCCCTGCCTTCCCTCTTGTCCTGAATGCCAAAAATGTAACGCTGCGGTTACATCAGAGGCTTAATTCTTGGGGCAAAGCAGGAGATAAGCAGGTGTGGTGTCTTGCTGCTCTTCCATTGCTCTGCACTTTCCTCAGTTGTAATTATTCTTGTAATTCTGCCTCCAACTGTTTACGCAGTTGCAGGCAGCTGCTTCATGTGGCTTTTCACTCACCAAGTCAGAGCAGCCACCCACCCTTCTCTTTCTGATCTCAAACCAGGGACCAAAGACACCACTAAATTTCAAAACATTCCCTACACTGGGTTATACCTCTGACGTTATCTCCTCTGCTTTCCCTCCCCATTGCAAAAGTATCGTATATCTAAAGCCGGGGCCCTGTTCAGAGGGGAGATCCGTATCCGTGCTTTCATTTGACTGCCTTTTTGACTGAATTGCTGTGGCAGATGCAGCTAAACCAGCGCTAACACCGGCTCTGGTGTGCAGAGGCTGCCGCTGGCTGCCCGGCTCCTGCTGTCCTCACCACCTCCTACAAGGGACCCCGCATCTGCCTCGGATCACTTGGCTGCTCTTAGCGTAAATGCCTTCTGCTGCACCTACCCATAAGAATCATACACTCATTTGGGTTGGAAAAGACCTTTAAGATCATCAAATCCAACCATTAATCTAACACTGCCATGCCACTACTAAACCATGTCCCTAAGCACCTTGGCTGCCCGTCTTTTAAGTACCTCCAGGGATGGGGACTCCACCACTTCCCTGGGCAGCCTGTTCCAATGAGATGCAACCCTTTTCAAACTGACAGCTTAAAGCTAAAGGCTAAGACAAAACAGGTTGGTGCCTTTATTGGTTTCAGATGGCGTATAAAGTGCATGCAAGCATTTTGATTTTTGACAGTGTTTTAAAGGTGTGGGGAAAAAAAAAAAAGTGGTCTTTTGGTTTGGTGCTCTGAAGGGTGCTAGTGATCTCACTGGTGCTGTTACCATCGGCATGTTTTTTGTCCAGCGTAGTCGTACCTGTGGAGAGCAAACCCAGATCAGTCAACGCCAGCTCTCTCTCTTCAGCAATCTCCTCCCTTGTGAGTTGTATTGTGAGTTTCTCCCAAGATCTGCAGTCTTGTTTTCCTCTGTGTAATGAAAACCTTTCAGAAAACTTCTGGGCATTACAAGCAAAACCTTTTGCATAGCAGCAAGTGATCAAATCTTAGAGAAAACCATTTTACAATTGTTTTAAACGGCTTTGAAGTGCTTGTATTGGACGGATTTTTTGGCATACCCTTTTTTGTTGTTAAAGCCAGGAGCATCAGTTACTATGTGTACAACTGTGTAAGGCCCGAGGCCACTATAAAAACATATGAAAGAAATGAAAACCTCTTCCCTGCACATAATAATGTTGCAAGTTCTGATCTGAAATTTTAGGATCCTGTAGGGTTAGCAGTAATTACCAGCTGTCCTGTCAAACTTTGTCATAGCTGGCTTAAAATGCTGGGGTAAGTGTGGAATTACCCCGGTCCAAAGTACCCAGCTCCTTTCCAAAAAGCAGAGGAATACAAAGAATAAGAAAGCAAATCTTTCCAGCTCCTATCGAACAGCTTTTCTAGATGACACTGAAACCGTTTGCAGCTGGCCGTGTCAAACCAACCTGCAGTTGGCACCACGTTTTGATCCAGAGCACAGTGGTTAAAACTTTCAAGACAGTTATCCCTGGCTTTTATCTAGTTTGCAGATTTTGCTTTGACAGACAGCAAGTGCCCTAATTCAAAGAGTAGAGGTGGCTCCAGTTACTAATTTCCACTGCTGATAAATGGTTTCTCCTGTGCTTGTCTGGGTAAGTAAATTGAAAGTATCCAAGCCATGATGGTCTTTTTTTTTGGTTGTCTTGGGTTTTGTTTGTTTTGTTGTGGGGTTGTTTTTTTTTTTCCCTGGGGCAGGGTAGGAATGTAAGAACTACAATTTCCCTGTGATTTTAAAAAAAGTTGTCTGCTTCTTTGCTTTTCTATTTGCTACACAGGGCTGAACTACGGTCCTGAAGACCAGGGTGTGTGCAAGTGTTGCACTTTAACCCCAAGTCTTGTTTGTTCTAAAGCTAAATAAGAAATCTGCAGAATCTTACGTGACTTGCACCTTGCTTTTCAGGATGAAAGTAGTAGTCATTCCTGGGAAGCTTCCTTTCTGTGCTTATATTTTATTGTACCTCAAGAACTGGCCTAGAACTGACTCGATCTTTCATATTGCTCAGTTGAAGAAGGCAAGTAAGTTTCCAGCTATTTCCAATGAACTAAGAACGCTGGGGGGGAGGGAGAGAGAAGAGTATGAGAAGGTTTGAATGAAATAACAGGGTCTGCTTTTAACTCAGAAATAGTAATACTGCTCTGAACCTGTAAGCAAAGACTAAATAAAGCCCGCGGGAAAGAACATAGGTATTTCACAATGATACCATAGGACTTCTGTCTGAATGCAAGGCTCTACCAGAAAAGTTTCTCTGCGCTCTAAACGTCATCCTCTGACAACTGTGCCGTGTGCCAAGGAGTTAAGGGGGAGAAACTGATTCAGACCAGACTTTAAGTTGGATCAGGCTTCTGTTCCAGAAAGCTCCTGAACTGCGTTTGGCTTAGGGACATGGTTTAGTGGTGGGATGGCAGGGTTAGGTTAAAGGTTGGACTCGATGATCTTAAAGGTCTTTTCAAACCAAAGTGATTCTATGATTCTATACTGGAACTCAAAGGGGAAAAGCGAGGGGGAAGGTGCAGAGCACGCACCGTGCCGTCAGCCTCCAGCATGTTCAATGCTACATCGAGAAGCGTGAATCTTCAGTCTTCACGCTTCCACTTTCTCATATGCCGGTGTGTGGATTTAGTACGCTAGCTGTTACTTAAATAAGTTGTTTAAAATAATTAGATTTCAGAGTCCATTACTCAGGGTTTGGTTTTTTTATTCTTGTTTGCTTCACATAATGATCATCTTCTGTTTGAAATTAAGGCTTCGTATGGAAATTGTCTAGAACGCAATAGCTGTGTTCTTATTTGGGTGTGTTTCTGTTGTTTTTTTAATATAGTACATCTAGTACTGGCTAAAAAAAAAGGGGGGAAGAGGATTATGGGAGTATTTGGAGTATTTCAGTCTCAAGAGCCACTCACAGAGCTACCTTCCCAGTAAAAGTCTGACCCCCAGCTACCAAATAAACTTGCATTATTGTTCCTCTGTTTGAGCAGCGCTTTTGGTGAAATTTTCCTTCATCTATTTGCATTGTACCAATGCCAGCAGTTTGCTCCCTGTGAGCCTCCTGAGCTCTGTCAGGCAATGCTTCCATAGGGCTGCGGATGCTTTTGCGTGAGGGCTTTGGCAGGGCAGTGTACTGGCATTGCCTCCTAACAGGCAGAATGCGTTAGCTGACCCTTTTCTCTTTCCTTGCCCTATCTCCTGTGTTTTCCTATAAGGCAGAAAATATTGCACGACGCAAAGGTAAGGTGTAGGCAAAATTGTTATCTTGGGGCTTTGAAGGAGGGGTGGGCAGGCTCCTGAGGATGGAGGTCCCCATTAGTGCATCCCATCTTTTCTCAGCTAAACCCAACTTTGCAGACTGCTCCCAAGCTGGCATCTGGGTTTGCTATAGATGTTCACGTACATTCAGAGCTGCTTTCTGTGGCTGCCTGGGCTTGGAACAGAAACATCCTTATCTGTTTATTCTAGCATTCTTCTGACCAGAGGCACTTGTTTAATCGGCTCTGGCTGTTGCCTGAGGCCTTCCAGGGGAGCAGGAGTCCTGTCCTCGGCTTCATTTGGCGTCCTTCTGCCCCAGCGCTGGGGATGGTGATGGCCTTACCTTTTATCTCCCAACATGTGTTCCTCTGGAGCAGCAAGCTGGTGCGATGACTCCTGTCTGAAGTCACTGATATCCCCAGCAGATGTGGGCTTCTGTTATGGAAACTGGAGGTGGCACCTAGAATCAAAAATCAGAGAGCTTTCTATGAAGTTTTATCTACCTCTTGTAAATATATATAAATAAAACTCCATCTCCTCCCATATCAGCTTTCAGCATCACAGCCACCCCCTTCTTGATCTGAAAACACTTTACCAGAAACCTGTGCAATATTGTAGACCTGCTCTAAATTTAGCTGTGCTAGACACTGTTTAGCTCAACATCAATTATTGGTTGATGCTTCATTATTTAATACAGTTCCTGTTTTATGTAACTTGCCTTGGTTTGTGTTTGCTCTGGCTCTTTCCTTAGGTGCCAGTTTATGCTTCCCAATATTCTTAACCAAATCAAGTGGTCATCCTTGGAGGAAAATGTTTTGGAGGATGAAGTTTCTTAAGATACAATTTTATCATTGACTTAAGTTAATCAGGTCTTTGGGATTTATATATTTAAATACTTGGAATTCTGCCTCCCTGCTGCAATGATGAGCAGGTATTCCCATAGTTGTATTATCCAGTAAAGGTAAGGTACTCTTTTCCCAAACACTGCTACAAATATTTTCTTCGTTAATATTGATGGTGGGTCAGTCACCAGTGTGTCAAGTTTCCTTTCTCCTTTTACAGGACAGATTCTTCAGAATAAACCGTCAACTCCCTGACAGATTTTCAGTGCTTGGAAATTCTTTTTCCATTTAATGATCTTGTTTCTGGCAACTGACTTGTAACTGTGTAACAGTGTCCAATTGAAAGTTAATAATCTCATTTGCTTTTCAGAGTGCTTTGCAGCAGGCTGTGGACAGATTGTCAGTTCCCCTTAGCTAGCAGTGCTTGAGGCGATCATTTCTGTCCACCACATGCTTGCCAAAAATGAGGCAATCCATTGCATGCCTTCCCCCCGCCAATTCCTCCTCTGTGTGGCAATACTGTCTTGACCTGTGGAGCTCACCACAGCTTGCTAGACTGGTTTTAAGCTCAGCAAGACTTCTCATTGCAGGATTTTTTTGGAGGCACAGTCCTGACTGCAACATCAGAGCCTGAGCTTCATTTTAGGTTCTGTTCAATCTGCAGAAATTTAATCAAGTTTTCCAGGGATAAGTACAGGTCTCCTGGTAGTCTCTCTAGGGCTGCTGCTTTGGGTTCCCACTGTGGGCTGATTTCTTTTCAGGCCCTGACAGTGTCAAGGAGGCTGGTCAAGATTGTCCCTGAAGCAGTCACGAACTCAAAACCACACTGCACTGCTCGCCTTCTCATTGCAGGCCCTTCCTGTCGTCTTCCTCTGCCTGACTCATCTGAGAGCTGCTAAATGTGCCACGTACATCACTTTGCCAAATAAGGTCCTCTTCCTTGATGCTAGCAAGTTCTCACTTCATTTGGGATGAAATGCTGCTTAAATATTTCCATTCTGGGGAGATGCTCTATATACTCAATACCATAGCATTCAACTCTTTCTTCCAGCTGTGTGTAAACCCAAACTATTCTTTTCATCAGGTCTTCTTAGGGTGTGATGGTTGAGAACTGCACGGGGCAGTAGGTGCTTGGAAACATGCCTTCAGTGCCCCACGAGCAGGTCCCAGGGTACCCAAGTACCAGAAAGTGTGTTTCTGCCTGCCAGGCCCCCTCGCTCAGTTCAGACCTCTAGCGCCTAAGCCAGCTGCCCGTGGGCTCATGCTTCCCTTCTGGTCCCTGTACGTGCGTGAGTTCAGCTGCCACTTTCTGGCAGGAATTTGGTTTGTTCTATGCGTATGATGGAAACATCATTTCTTCTGCAAGTTCCAAAACCATTTCTGTGTGCAATAAAGCCTAACGAGTAGTTATGATGGCGAATGGCTGGAGAACACTTTTTTTAGTATAAGCTTTTTCTGTGTGCGTATTAAATATGCCTACATGCACGTACAAAAATAATGAAAATGGTATTTTTGGTGGGGTATTTTACAGAGGGATTAGGGTCACGTGGACCATCTTTTCCATTTAGAAAAAGAAAATTGCATCGCTGTTCATATTTGTGGACTGGAATTGTATGCTCATAAGTAAAGTAATTTTAAGGGTGTAGATAAATGGCCTGCAAAATGAAATATATCCAAATAGGCAAACTGCTGTGTATTCCCTGAATGCATTTGACGCGTTTAGTTGCAGTCTTTATTAGTCCACTGTATACGTTGCACTACTAAAGGGACACCTTTGTGTTTGGTCTCTGTTCCACACACATTCAGGTGAACGCATATGCACGCAAGCAGATTGAGCATAATCTTTGTCATTTACTTTGCTATTTTACTGTTAGTCAATGCTCCTCTGTGTGTAGTCAATTCATCTGTGGGTTTTAGCAATGACATTTTATGTGTTTGGCAAAGTGAGGTGCATTGCTTTGAAGAGCCAGCTGGCCTCTGTGGCTAGCTGGCCCGGCTGTGACCAGCAGCTGGGTGCTGCACAGTCCAGCTGGGCACCACCGCAGCCACTAGCCGGGGAGCAAGCAGCCCCCCTCTTCTGGGCTGGGCTGCTCCCCTGGCCAACGTGTGTCTTCCAGCAGCTGAAACTCACCCAACAACCCATCTCTGAGAGTGTATTTATCCACCAAGTTTGGTAGTATTTTTTTATCTGTCCAGAGTACATCTAAGTTTTGGGGGGTTATTTTGCAAGAAGATAACAGATTAATAAATTTGGCCTATTGTACCTGAGGAATACAAGGCACAAACTTCATTTCTGAAAGTTTGGGTTTAAGGCAGTGTGATATCAGTGGTGAGCTCTGAAAGATCATCACTGTTTGAAGTGGAAACCTGCTCATGTATTTTACGTAGAGACACTGAGGGGAAAAAAAAGGTGAGGGAGCTTGATGGGTTCTCTGGAGTCTAGCGACAATAAAGAATTTTGTAGATGAACAGACCTATTCGCAGCATTGGAGTCCTATTTGTGTTCCCTGAGCTTCATTTTAGGTTGTGTGCAACTTGTAGTGAATGAATTGCCTTTCCAAGGGATGATATGGATCTCCTGGCAGTCTCTCTAGGTAGTCCCTGTCAATATAGGGCCCCAGGGGAGACTCCTTGCTCCAATGTCCTTCATCCTGCCCTTGCTCTCCTTCTCCATGCTCTGGCATTTGCAGCTGCTACCGTGCAATTGATCTGTTGGTGGGATATAAGGAGGCAGGAGGTGAGAAGACCCTGGAGCAAAGGCAGAGAGATGCCCTGCAGGCTTAACATTTTCCTTCTCCTGGACCTGGTAACATTTTTCTCTGTTTCTGTGGAGCTAATGCCAGGCCAGGAATGGTGTTATAACTTTGTCAGAATTATAAATGGTCCTTTTAAAAAAAAAAAAAAAAAAAAAAAAAAAAAAAAAAGCAAAATCCTGGGTTAAATCAGGTTTGTTTGGATATTAGTTTCTCAGTGTCTACATGTTTAAGTTGAGATGTTTACTGGTTTGAACTGCAATCTTTCCTTTGCTGCCTTTCCTGGCCAATTACATCAGTATCATGACCTCAGAAGACTGCTGCCTACCAGAGGTAGGCTCTGGACCTTGATGGCCTTTTCCTCCTTATTGTGCCCTGGAGCTGCAGTTGCTTCTTCTGGTTACGTGCCAGAGACACGCGCAGGTGCCGTACATCGCGTTGCCATTATTAGGGTGTTGTTGCCAGGGCCCAGCAGAAAGACTTCCAGCTCAAGGAGCAGTTGTTGAAAGCTATCTGGGACAAAATTAAAATGGGAGAATCACCTGGTGTCTTCACTATTGTGTGATTGCAGGAATGTGGAAAGAGGAAGAATCCTTAATTAAATGCTTTTAGAAGTCTTAAAGAAATCAGATGTCTAATCCTGGAGGTAGGGCTTCTTTTAACTAGCTAAGGCATATTGGCCTCACGTGAAGAGAATGAACTCAGTTGAAAATCATCTCTGGTTTCACATTAAATGAAAGTCTCCAGAGATGGTGAGGGTTTTGAATAATAGCAACACTCAAAGTTATCAATAGCTTTTTGAAAGTGCAGTTATATTATTAAAATGCAGTTTGGATCATACTGCCTCCATCAAGGCAAGGTCCATGAATAGGAGTATATGCATGTCCATACATGTCAACGGGTGAAGCAGGTGGTTGTCTCAAATGCACATGACTTGCTTTGTGCAGACTGTGTGTATGAATGTATGTGACCATCAATGTGCATTTCTGTTGAGCTAATGTGCAGCCCCCACATTTTCTTTCCTTTCCTCCTCCCCATACAGCCTCCATGAATCTGATTTTTGTTCTTTGAATGTTGGCAACAGTAAGTTACAGGGGGGAAACGTCCTTTCTTTGTCCAATTTTTCTTTTTTGTCCTCCTCTTGGTCCTTAATCTGCAATTTGTAAATTCTTCACCCTGTCTGGGTGTTCCTTCACATGACTGGAAGTGCATGCTGGTGTATAATATCCATATGTCACATGGATACCCATACCAGCTAATATGGAACTCATGTTTATGGAGAAAAGTATCCATTGTCATACATGGGTGGGATTTGTGCATTCTGGGTTTTTTTCAGCTTGAGTAGTTCAGAACTTGGCTGGGAAGGATCCCATTTCTCCAGAGGGTGTGGGTGCTGGCAGAGCACAGAATACAATGGAGGAGCAGTGACACATTGTGCATTTCTCATGTCTGTATGGTCTGATTAGCTGTTAAAGAAAACCAAACCAAAAAAGCTCCTGAAGTCAGGAGAAGGGTTGGCTTGTGTGCATGCATCTCCCTTGCTTCTCGCCTTCAGCTCTTAGTGGCTATTACTTTGATCCACTGTGTTTCTCCATTCATGCCCCCATCTTGTCAGCGGTGTCTGAAGGGGCAGGCTATATCCATGGACATACGGTTATCAGAAAGAGAGCCTCAGAATTCATGTGGACAAAATTGCATTGAGAGAATACATAACCTCTAGCTGCCCTGGTATGGTGTGATGGAGAGACGGAAAGTTTCATAAAGTTTGAAGTTTGCTCAGTTTCATGGTGAAAGAAGGAGATGTGCTCCAGAGCTGACCTTCAGCCAGGCACCTCCGAGGGCACGAATGCATATGGGATCTCTTGTCTGAGCAAGAAGGGAGCAGGGGTTAAAAGCGAGCACCAGACATGAGCTCATATTTTTGTAAATGAAGTGGAGGGGAATAACCAAAAAGCTGGGAGGAGCTGATGTTACAAGACAGGCTTCTAAAAAGCAGTGGTTAATCGGAGCTGATCTGTTCAAGGAAGCAAAATGATGAAAAGACTCCTGGCTTGCGGGTGGAAAATGTCTGTTACCGCAGATGTAACTCTCTTTTTCTCATTTAGCAATTCACACTCTTTCACCCCCACCCCTCACCCCCAACAAAACCCACGGATCCAAATTTCTATCAAAGGAGTAGAAAGTTGCGGCTCAGCCTTGCTGCTTCTGAGGCTTTGAAATAGGGAATGAGCGTTCAGGATGCCGTGATGTACAACCACATCAAAACGCCATGATGATACGAACAGATCCTTTCTGTCTAGGTTTCTAAGTAAGTGTGTACACCAGGGTTTATCTAGGATGGGATTGGGCAGCAGCCTGTTTTGACCTGTTCACTCATCTCCTAAGAAATTCTTCAGAAAGTATTTTGGCTGCTGCGTAAAAGGGGGATTTGTGTAATTTGAACATTAAAGAGGAATGATGATGTTGCTCCCACACAAATGCATCATTGTGGTAAGGAGGCGAGGTGGTTTTTAGCCAATCATTAACTAACGTGTGCAAAAAAAAATGGTTGGAATGAAGCAAACAGTTTTTTCTTTTTCAGAAGTCACAAGTTCATGTGGAGTAAAAGGTGTCTGTGTCTTGGTAAAAGGTTACTGCTTCTGGAACTAATTATCAACACAATTTTACATGTACCCAGTACCAGTGATTACTGTTTCAGCTAGCTGAGAACTATTGTTATCTCTACCTCTCAAAACTAAAGCTAGTCTATGGAATCTAAACAGACTTGGTGGTGCAAGACGTTAACTGGAACACACCAGTTAATTTAGCAGAATTATGGGTGTCGTTACTTGTGTTGTAATGAGAAACAGGCTTTGTAAGTGGATTAAGCGTATAATTTTAGCTCTGATTCTTGAGATGCAATGGTCATGTGCATTCCTTCAAGCGTCCTTTCAGGTTTCCTTACCCACATATGTTGCTGGCAAATTGTAGACTGGAACATATAGATTAGACCTAGAAAATTACTGCAACCATCACAGGCTCTGGGATAGCAAAACCAAGGCCAGTAGTTTCCAGTGATCCTACCTGAATTACAGAAGACTCAGAGTTGCTTACTCGGTGTCTGAGACTGAGACACCTTAGTGAGCAGAGTGTAAGGTACTGTGATCCTTAGGCACAGGGTTACCAAGAAGTTTTTGGAGGCGTTACCTGCAGTGTTTCTCAGTGTCCTCTTGCTGCCAGGCATCCCTTTTCCCATCACTAACCTGGGACTTCTGTCTCGCCAGTAGCTGCGAGGGTCAATGTTTCCCTTCTGCATTATCTTTGACATTATCAGCTGACATACAGGGCATGATTCAGACTCCTTCCTGTGACTAGTATTATGGTACTATATGCTATGTACTAGTATTACCCTTCCAACTGAAAACTGTCATAGGAGAGATTTAGTAAACCATCATAAGTGACCCCTTCCTTTAGTCTTGTTCATTCCCTGTGACAGGCTCAACGCAAACCAGATGAATAAGCTATAACGTGATTTGGCATTTTGCTGGAAGAGCTGAGTATGTGGGGTTTTTTTATGGTAGTCTGGATTTCCTGCTGTTTAAAAATACATGATATAAAGACAGGGAGGTTAGGGGATGTTTTGCAGATACTTATAAATGAGAATGTTCATCTTGAGAGTGTCCTTACGGTACACTCCCAAATAAATCCTCTAAATCAAGAAAACAAAAAGCTCAGATAAATCTTGATGCAGCTCGAAAAATCCCAATTTATTCGTGGCTCTTTCCAAATGATGAGTTGTTTTGTCTGTGTCTGTCTTAAAATTTGAAGGTCAAGATGCTGTGTCTTTAGGATGTTGAAAGAAAAATGTGCTGATCCGCAGTATTCGGTTACAATGAAGTGCACTGTGGAGTGTTGACAACATATTTATTGTATTTTGGTAAGCAATATGTAGTAAAGTTTGCATTCAGATTTTGCTTAAGATGTGATGAGTTCCACTCTGCGCTGTGTATGATGGAACTGGATTATCCAATCAAAATTGTAGCTGTCCTCTGAAGTTTCTGAGCCTCCTTACCAAGGAGATTAAAATCTATCACAGCCTTTAAGTACCAGGTTATCAGTAAGTCTCATTCATGACACATGGGAGCTTATGGTGGTTCTGTGGTATAATGGCCTCATTTGAAGATGATTGGCAGATATGCAATGATTTTAAAGGCAACAGGAGGGGCTGTCTGAAGAGATTGTGCAAGCCCTGCCATTTGTGTTGGTCCATGTCCTTCATACTTCACCAACATTCACAATCATGTCATAAAAATTATACAGAACACAGCTTTCCCCAGTCCTTTCAGAAATCATTTATATATTGTCTGTGAATTTGTTTAATTCCTTTTTTAACCTGCTGATACTATAGACATCCATGGTGTCCTGTGGCAGCAAGTCCCAGAATTCATGACCGTCTATGTAAGGAGTTGTTTTCTTTTAATTTTTTTTAAGCTGGTTTCCAGCCAGTTTCCTTGACTGTCCTCTAGTTCCTGCAATATGGGATCTGGTGAACAACAGTTTGGCATTCAGTGTGGCCACTGTCATTGATATTATGTCATTATATTGATATTGTGTTGTGTGATATCTCTCGGCTTTGTCCTTTGCAAGTTGAAGAGTCCCAGTCTCTCATAATATCTCCTTGTTGGACAACTTAATCACTTCAGTTACCCTTCTCTGTACTTTCTTTAATTTCTTTAATGTCCTTCTTGAGATGCAGAGACCAGGCCAGATGCTGTTTTCAAGATGCAGGCTGTCAACTTCTTACGTGGTAGCAAATTGCTCCTTTCTGTCTTGTTCTCATTACCCTTCCTGATGATGTCCAACATATGTTGGCGTTTGCTTTCTGCTCCTGTACACCGAGTTAGAAATTTCCAAGAGCTGTCAATGATCACCCCAAGATCTCTTTTCTGTGTTGTAACTGCCCGTTCCAAGCTTCACATCATGTAGGCACAGGCTATTTTTCCCTAGGTGTATTTCCTTGCTTACATTGACACCGAAGCTCACCAGCCACTTTTCTGCCTGTTCAGCTCCTCTGGAAACTCTTTACCCTCAACATAAAAAAAAAGCTCAGTGTTGTGCAAAACCATAGCTATTTCACTGTTCACTCCCATTTCTGAGAAAGATGCTGGCTAGAAACAGTCTCAGCACTGATTCCTGGGAGACCTCTCTGCTGACTTTTCTCTGTCTTCAAAACTGACCCCTTAGGCCTGACGTTTCCTTGCCATCTCTTCATCTGTGTTTAATCCAGAGCCTTCTTTCTAATCACAAGTGAGCTCTGTTTCTTTAGTAACCTTTGAGACTGACCATTGCGTTTGGAAATCTGCGCTGGTTACATTCCTGGATCCCTCCCTGCTGAGGGAGAGCGGGAGGGAGGTGCCGCTTCCCGTGGGGTGCCTGGCCGCAGTGGTCAGCACGGCTCCCTGCAAGGTGCCCGGAGGCATTCCCTGGGAAAAGGTCTGCGCAGCCATTTCGTGTGCCAGGTCGGCAACTCTGTGTTCTGTTCCGTGGAGCTGAAGCGCGGCCAAAGCACCCAGCTGGCGTTGGAAACAGCGCCCGCAGAACACCCCACTGCAAGAACCATGCAGCAGAAAACTTGCCTCGACTTGATTGATCGGAGTCTGTAAACAGGAGGAACTCTGCTGATGAAGTGTGTAGATAAAGGAATTGCAAAATATTAGTATTGCATGTTGAGAAACATGCCATGCATGTCTGTACATCAGCTGCACTTGGGAAACCAGTGGCCTCTAAAGGACCCCAGCCCTGATGGCTGGGTACTGCACCCGGATTTGTCACAGAGGTCAAGCATAAATAACCCTGGCCAGTACATAGGAGAGCTGGGATCCAAAGCCAAGATGTACAAGAGGTCCCAGGCCACATCTAGCCTGCCAGCCATCAGATTAACTGGCCTCATAACATACCTTTAGGAAATTATAATTATTTTTTAGGGTAATTGACCTGAATACACTCGCAATAAATCTGCAAATTTACCTGCTGCTTAAGCTTGGCCTGTTAGGGCTGCACCATTAATTTCAGAGCTTGCTGTAAACTAACGAGGTAAATCATCCGGTCGGTCTCATGTGACTGCAGGGACCACCCTGACACAGCAGCTACCTTTGCCACTTTCCCTGGTACCTATACAACAGCAGAGCTTGAAAATCTGGCTTGGGTATCTTTATGTTGCGCACAGTCTGCGTTATGATGCTGTGTGTATTGATGTGTATTCAGAAAGTAGATTTAATTGTGAGTTATGTGATAAATCCTACAAAATCAAATTATGCAGATGTGTTAGCAAATGTATACTGTTTAAAGAAAAACATTTGATTTTTATCGTGATTTGGGAGATGTACGTGCTGTCTCTACATATGCATTCTAATGCCAGGTGCTACTGTATGAGATTCCCTTTAAACTGTATGTTACTCAACAAATAGCAGGTGATTAGGCAAGGCGTGATAATGTAAAGAATTAAGCTTTTGCTTGTAGTTGCTGTAATGCTGAGAATCTTAGGCTTGTCTGTGACTAGGAGAACGTACAGATACCTGATTGAGGTTTTCATTGCCAAAACTTCAAATCAGTATTACTGCACATAAAGAGCTTGTTTCTTTAAAGGAGAGTTGAAATCCCTAATTGTAAACTCCCTTTATAAATGAAGCTTTAGAGGGCGTCCTGAGGACCACTGGGCAGTAAGTCTGACTCCCAGCAGTGGTAAGATGATGGAGGAAGGAATAAGAGCGTTGGGCAGGTAGATATAAACCCAGCCTGTGGCAAGCAGTCAGCTTGGCATTTTTAAAGGGAAACCCTACCCCAGTGGCCTCCTGGAGTCCCATGGGGCTGTCACTAAGTACGTCGGTAAGGAGGGCCTAGAAGAGGGCAGGTATGTGGATTTCCAAGCAGCATTAGGCAAGGGTTCACACCAGAGGCTACTAAAGAAACTAAGTTGCTGTGGGACTGGAGGAAAGTGTGGGTGGGTTTTTGGGGGATGTTTGGGTTGTTTGCTTGTTTGGCTTTTTTATGGACAGAAAGCTGGTTAGAGGGTGAGATGCTCCGATACACACTCTATTCAGATATCACATGCTTTGAAAATGGAAGAGAGTCGACAATGCAAATTCACACTTTAGCTTCCCTGTGTGACAAAATACTTATTGAATGTTGTCTGGAACAGGCTTCTGGGTGAGCAACCGCTGTGTTCAGCGTCACTGGTAACGAGTCTGTTGCCTGTTCCTTCCAGGGCTTAAAAGGGCGCATATAGTCAGAAGGAAATTGATGGCCCATGGACGTGCAGAAGCCAAGTGCATAAAAAGAATGGGTTTACATTGTTGGTCCCTCACAACTGATGCTGCTCAGGCCACCCCGCGCAGTCCATCTGTGAAACAGAGGGATGAGACACTTTTGCAACTGAGCTACCAGTTAAGAAGAAGACATAAAGGAACGCCACATTTTCCTTTCTTTTATCCTTTCTTCCTCTATACCCTCAAAGAAACTGCCAGACCATTATTTAGACTTTCATTCCTGTCCTGCAAATGACATTAAAAAAATATTTCTGAGGTAGGAAAAGGAGTGTGAAACTTCAGCCCTGAGGAAAGACATTACGTGCAAGCAGAAATTACTTTTTGTGTTGGAATGTTTGCTCAGCCTTAATGGTATTCACTGGTCCCATGAAACAAAGCAGGAAGAAAGAGCAAAGCTGAGTGAATCCAATGCAAGGTTTGCCTATAGGTTTGTGGGGATTTTTTTTCCTTTACTTAAGAGTTGAATTTGATCCATTTTCTTTTATTTGCTCTAGCAAAACAAGGATCCTCTGCTCCCCCAGCAGTAAACATTGCAGCCTGTGAACATCAGGCTTCAGCAAGCAAACTTTCAAAAATCCCTTTGCAGGGTAAATGTCAGGCTATTGTTCAATTAATTCTTTTTAAAAGTGAATTCACATGCAGCAGTGACCTTTAGCTGTGCTGCACGCACACTGCTGCTTTTCATGATCTCATTTGGTGTTTCATGCGGTGGCTTAATACAGGGGACTGGTGGTGTGAGTAGCAGCAGAGGAGATGTCTGCAATGCTGGGGGTGGGGAGAGGTGCTTCCTTCACCCCACTGGTTTGGGGGGCAGGGAGGGGGAGGCCAGTGAGAGCTCTAGAATTTGGAGGGAGCAATCTGTTCTCCTTTGCCAGGCTCAGACCTCACTGTCTGAGACCTACTGGGGCCACCTTGGCCTTGGTCAGAGTCACCTGGGCTCGAGGGGGGAAAGGTGTATGTGTGTATGAAATGGCTGATCCCACCTGGCATCTTGCCCTCCTTCTCGCTGCTGGTATCCTCTGTCACCAGCAAATGAGGCACAGCTGGGACTCGTATGCTGGAAGGAGACAAAAAGGCTGATGTGGTCTGGAGTCCTGTAAATGAGACTGTGCTGTCTTGATCTCTCCATCTGGCATATTTTGTTGTCTCACCTGGTTGTCGCTTCCACATTCAAATGAGAAAATTACGATTCCTCTTCACAGGTGGACTGAGAACAGCTTTGTTGACACGAGGCATATGTGTGCATCCCAAGGGAGGAAGCAGCCGGCTGAGGAACGCTGCAGTTTCATGAGGTGTCTCACAGAGGTGTGGGTTTGTGGGTCCTGAGAAAATGCACACAACAGCAACAAAAATGCTTACCTGAAAAAAGCCTGATGGGCTGAAATTAATGTAAAACACTGGTGATGGGGTCTGAAGTAATTGCAGAGGTATTTAGTGCTCTTGCTTGCTCTGCAAGAAAAATCATCACCACCACCACGCACCACAGCTGAACTCAGAAGCTTAAAGAAAATTGTACCTCCTTAGAAGGAGCAAAAGAATTTCTTTTTACCCATCCTGAAGATACTTCAACAGGTGATAACATTAAGAAACACACCCTCTGAGAGATGTGTGGAAGACCACCAACCAACAAGAGAAAACAAGTGAAACAAGGCAGGAAACCGGAGTGCCCGAATCGGGAGCGCCCTGTTACCCGTGCAGGGAAAGGGTGGAGCTCCATCCTACCACCACGCGCTGGCTGGACAACCAGCAGCTTGGCATTATTTAAGTCCAACCCTTATGTGGTTTGTTGAACTTCCCAGCTGCTGGAACATGTCCAGAGGAGAGCAACGAAGCTGGTGAGGGGTCTGGAGCACAAGTCTGATGAGGAGCAGCTGGGAGAACTGGGGTTATTCAGCCTGAAGAAGAGGAGGCTGAGGGGAGACCTAATTGTTCTCTACAACTGCCTGAAAGGAGGCTGTAGTGAGGTGGGGGTCGGCCTCGTCTCCCTGGTAACAGGAGATAGCACGAGAGGAAATGGTCTCAAGTTGTACCAGGGGAGGTTTAGATTAGCTATTAGGAAAAAATTTTTCACCAAAACGGTTATCGAGTGTTGGAACGGGCTGCCCAGGGAAGTGGTGGAGTCTCCATCCCTGGAAGTATTTAAAAGACAGGCAGATGAGGTGCTTAGGGAGGACATGGTTTAGTGGTGAACTTGGCAGTGTCAGGTTAACAGTTGGACTTGATGATTCTGAAGGTCTTTTCCAGCCTAAATGATTTTATGCTTTTATGCTAACAGCTTGGTATTTGGGTTTTCTTTTACCACCAGACAGCATACTTCAGAAAATAGAGTTAAATGTTGTGAAAACCCTTACCTTCTCTTTTCTGGGAGATTATTATGTTCTCTAAGAACAGCTCAAATACGAGGTTTGATATCAAACAGTTTTTATTTGTCTTCCCAACTTTCTGTAATTCCAATGCTCTACGTTGTTTATATTATAGACACTGATCCAAGTACTTACTGTGCAAGCAAAAAACAGTTAGAGGAAGCACATCCAGATGTATATATGCCCTTCGATTTTCATTTAGCCCTAGTGCTCAGCTGTTCCTTGCTTGTGGCATTTGTATTCTGATATTGCTTAATCCACTTAAACCCCCAAAATAATGTAAATATATTAGAAACTGTAATTACCCTACTTCTTGCTGCTGGTACTGAAGAGAAAAGGAAAACCAAATACACACGCTTTAGCTGAAAAGTCAGATTGATTGTTCCTTCCCTTCCCATGCTAGTGAAAAAAGCAAAGCCTGCAGCAGGAGAACAGCTGGCAAAAGGTCTTCCAGTTGTGGATCAGCTACACATTATATGTATGCATACGTATGTCCCAGATACAGCAAGTCTGTCTGTGATTTTGAAGGATCTTCAGTAAAGAATCCTTCAACGTTCACTTGTAACTTATTCCCTTTTAAGACTGGGGTAACCTGATTCAGATTCAGGCTTGCTAGTCTGCTTAATGATATGCTAAAAAGGCAATGTTTTCATTTGTATTAGACTTATGCCCACATTTGGGTTTGACAGCTCAGGTCGTGAGTCTGCCCTCCTCTGGAGTAAGAGGAGACCTGTATTTATTAGCATGACCATAATTTTGGCTTCTGAGTTATGTTCTCTTCACTATAATAACTGCTGGTTTTCTTGCAGATGACTGTAATGGAGGGCAGCTGAGGGGTGCGTGGGTGCTAAGGACCTCAAAGCAGATGTCCATGAGAAAACTTCAAGCTTGCATGCTCAGTAACTTCCGACTTGCCACACCTGATGACAGTATCCACTCTTCCACTGCTTTTGTGGTTGTGCAACATCATCAAGGGGTCAAAGTAACTGTTTTACCAGCTATTAAGGATGATGGTGGAGAAGGTTTCTGACCAGTACTTCCTCTGAAAATTATTTAATTGAAGAGCAGGGTGGATTCTTGCAGTAAGAGATACTTAATATGCAGAGCGTCAGTGCCTGGGTCCATTTCCTGTCATTAGCCTTCCTGGAAGCACTTTCCATGACTAATGTGGCCCTTTTATACAGAGTGGGGTCATGCAGTTTGTACCCCTGGGGTAGAAGCACCTGGTTGCTGAAGCGATGCTGCAGCAGCTGCTGCCAGCACGACAAAGGGGGGCCAAGGTGGTGAGGCTGAAGGGGTGCAAGGCCCATCTCCTCAGTGGTCTCACAGGATGGGCAAAAAAAGAAAAAAAAAAAAAAACCCTCATAAGCAGTGACAAGAAGCCAAATTGCCTATGGAAAATGCCTGGATTACATTCATCTTTGTGGAAACAGGGCCTATCTCCTAGAAGCTGTTACCAAGAGGAAGCCAAAACACATCTCCGCCTCAGAGGCGAGACCTGGCTTCCCGCTCGTCCCTGCAGGTGCATTCATCTGGGTATTTGCTCGATGAAGCATGCTGGCAAGAAAAAACAAGCTCCTATTGTCTGCCAAGTGTTTAATCTAGAGATTAGTACAATATTTTGGTTTTCTGTGGTCTCAGTGTGATATTCAAAGCCTACATTGCCCTCAGGAGAGTATGCAGACCCTGAGTTAGCTCCCCAATGCACCTTTTTCTGGTGTTTCAGTATTGCAAAACCTCAAACGCTAAGTGCGGTGTAATCCTTAGCCTAAGTTTTCTCCTGAATTGGACTGCTCCTTGGTCTCCCAAGAGAAAATTCTTCCCTTTTTTACTTGTTGAAGCTAAGAGAAAAGCATGGCCCTACTGTTGATGCATAAGCTTGAAAGGCAAAGGTCTTGTGTCTGGGTTACTCTTCCTGGGTGCTACAGGTGCAGTGCTGGAGTGCTGCTGGTTGTTCATCTAAGTCTTTCAGTCAGTGCCAGTAAAAGCACCATTTTCTTCAGGTCAGAAGACACTAAAATTAAAATTCAGCTTCATTAGCTGGTCACTGGGGTTGTGGCTGTGCATGAAGATTAAGTACTGATGTGGATATGGGGGGAAAAAAAAAAAAAGAGACTCCAGACAGAATAAAGCTAATTGTAAAGCAAAGACTGAATGTCTACAGCTTGCTGCCCTGTGATGTTTTTCTTAAAACCATCCTCAGCGAGAGCCTCTGAAAATGCCAGCTCAGTCTGGAAGCAGGGAGGGAGGGATACTAGTCTTGGTTAACCATGCAGACTTGGAGAAGAAAGACCAGAAGCCAGACATGACATCATGATAAACTGAATGTAATAAGGGTTTCCAGTGGTATTAATATTAGATGATAATGTCCGAGCGCAGCTGGTAATTAGACAGGACAGCTGCCAAGGCCAGTCATTTGTAATGTTGATCTATTCACTTGAAAACAAAACAAAAAAAAAAGTATTGCAGATGTTTCTCAGCCACTTTTGTTTTGGTTTTAATGGACATGATATCTCTTCTCCTCCACTGCAGGTAAAAAGTTCACCCCCTGCATAACAGACTTGGATTCTTTGAGTTGCCACAGGATGTTCTTATTTCTTACATGTTGTGTTTGGCTTAGGGCTGTAAATCACAAATACCAGGCTGTGTAATTCTGACTTTTATTACTTTAATGTATTTTCAGAGCAGGAAATCTATAGGCTCTTGGCTTGGTGCAGCAGAAACAAAGCATGGTGGGAACTCTGTGGTCAGGAACGTTCTCAGAAATATGCCTCTTGCTGCAAAGGTGACCTCAGGATAATCTTTGCTCAGTTTTTGGGCTGGGGGAGGAAGGACATCCAACCTCCCAGCTCAGGTGTGAGCTGGGACATGAGTTCTGGGTGGAAGAATTGGTTCCCTGAGCATAGTGAGGGAGGGAAAGGTAAAAAAACCTGAGACCAGCTTGCAGATGCAGGGTCCAGTTTGTGCGAGGCTTATCACTCTTATCACTGCATAGCAGCAATGGCATGGTCTCCAGGACAGTAGTTGAAGGCTCCTAACTCCCCAGCCTGGTGCCTTTTCTACTCGATGCAGGTGGCAACATAAGCTGTACCTGCAACTCTGCAGGAAAAAAAAAAAAAATCACCCAAGTGTAGGCATTGGTGGCCTGGCTTAGCTCACTTAGCCCCAGTGAGCTCCTGAGCTGTGCTCTGCTTCTTAGTGAATATCTGTACCCACAAGCCATTCACGTGGCCACACAAAGAAGGGGGATAAAGCATGAGGTTTTGTGCTGCTGCAGTCTGCACAGGGGGGCTGGGGAAGAGGCTTGAATCCAGGGGTGCGAAATAACAACCAGGTAGCTGAAAATCAGCTCTGTCCTGCATGCTCTGCACTAGGGCTCCAGTTTCTGCTCTTGTTAACACACGTGTTACTGCTCTTCGGATGTCGGCAGGGACCAGGGGGACTTGAAGGTCTGCAGAGGTGAGGCCGTGAGAGGCAACGCTCTGGGAGGCTCTTCCCCAGTGTCTCTCTTTAACGAGGTAAGATGGAGGGACTACGTGTAGAGGTAATAACCATTGCTGCTTCCTCAGTCTCTTTCTAGGTGTTAAGCTATCTTAAACCTCAGGAATTTCAGGAAGCTCCCCTCCAGCCCCACTGAGCATCAATAGCATCATAGCATGCAAAACTGGGATTCACATCTGAAAAATCCTTTGGACTTGTGGCTGACTACCACAAAAAACATTCGGTGGGTCTAACTGTGAGTAAACTCACTAAATGGTCACCAGCTTCTCCATGAGCCTGTTGTTTTCCACTCTGCTTTTGCACAGCTCAAGGCTATTTTAATCTGGGGGGAGGGAGGAGAGAGAAACCAGCTTGATAAGCACTTGGTCTGCAGAGCCAGGACTGCAGCATCTATTTAGGATGGCCTCTAGGCTAGCAAATTCTCTGTTGCTCTTCCTGGGGGAAAAAAAATCCTTGCCTGTGTGAACAGTCTAACCTGAGAGAGGATTGTCAGTGGTGTTCAATGGGCTGTGTTATATCTACAAAGTTGCTGGTGAGTACAAATACTTGCAGGAGAGCTGCTCAATGAGCATCCATCTTCTCAAAGCAATAAAATACCTGGATTGCTCCTTTTTTTTTTATTGCTTCTTAATATCCTACCCCAAATTCACTGCTCTCCTTCAACCGTGAAAGCGTGCTGGAGAGTCTTGAACATAACAGAGTCACGTTGTTGCTCTTGACCCTTCTCATTTGCGAGCACCTTGCCTGCTCAGGAATGCCTCAGGCAAGTAGCACTGAACTGCTGGGGCAATTACATCACTAGGTTTTAGCCCTTTTTTAACTGTCGTATGCTGGGAGAATTATGCTAAACGGGGTTGTGATAGAAATGCTGCAAAATGAAAGCTGAGATAACAGACACTTACCTTGGTAGAAGAGAAAGTGGAGAGGGAGGGATGCAAGAGAGAGGGAGATTTGAACTACGTCTCCAAGTTCGGCCTCTGAAGAGGAGAAGTAGTGGAAGCTAATGCAGTGAAATGAGCTGTAACAAAGCTGTGCCGGGAATTATTCAGCTGTTCACAAGAATTTTAGAAGAACTATAATTGGCAAATGATGTGAATATCAAACAAAATGTCACTTGACTGGAAGTCTTGCAAAGAGGGAGGAAATAAAAGAAAATGATGAAAAAGCTGCATTACATGTCACCCTCTTAGACACACTCTGAGTGATTTCCCCACTCCCCACGTAGACCCTTTGGCACACTATTGTGTAGCATTGTGTATTTCTGTGTGGGGTGCTTCTCCTTGAAAGAAATTGAAATGATGGGAAAGCTGGCTTGTCACATTAAATAACATCACATGCTTTTCTGTCGGGGAGGGAAAAAAAGGAAAAAATACTCTGCTCAGAGTTCCAAGAAAATAACTGCTGAGGAAATGAGCACAGTGGCTCGGGTCCTGTCCCTGGAAAGTAACAGCCATGCCAGCATGGGCAAATGTTCTTGGCATCCTGACAGGGCTCACAGGTGGCCTTGAATTTCTTCTGCATGCTGTTTGCTGGTGACCCGCAGACTTGACTGTCCATGTCACAGAGGTCTCCAGCCATCCATAATGATTTCCCAGTTCAAATGCTGTTTTTCTTCTAAAATTTGAAATGTGTTTACAAATATGAGGACTGTTGACAGTCATTTCTGCTCTTGTGTACTAATGTCCACTTCTTTTCTTCCAGACTCCATGCTTACCATTCTTCTCTGGAAATAAGTTCTCCTGAAAGCACCTCATCACTCTCTTCTCCCTCCCTCACCATTACCCTTCTCAGCCAGAGAGCACCACTGGATTGGGTCCTCCGGGGCCCTTGGTGTTCTCCTCAGCACTGGCAGGAGTATTGCCCTTTGGACCATCTGCAGGTTCCCCACCTCTTTCATTTAGTGTAAGCCTTCATTTAGAAACACCAAGAAACCACCCACTGCATGTAGGAATGAAAGGATCACGGGGGCCATTGAGCCCACTGTATGTTTGGGTAGGGGAGGTGGACTGGGACCAGATTTGCTTCGAGGTTTACCCAAGTGAAAAATCCTGCTTTCTTGTGAAGGGAGATGACGACAGCTTTCTGTCATGGAAAGGGGTCTGATTTCTGTTAGAATTTCTCAGTAGCCTCACTGTACTCCTCCTCATCTCAGCTCTGCTGCAACCAGGAACTTAAAAAACAGCGTAATATGGGTTTTGCTTGGTTTTGTTGCTGGGGCTATATTGGGGAAAAGGTGTCTCAAGACACTGCAGTAAAATAGTGAGTTACCAGAAATATAGATTTTATTTTTTTTTTATAGAGAGTATAATATAACATGTATAATACTATATAAAAAAATATCTGTATGCTAGTAATATAAATAATGTTTTAGTAAACATCTAAACATTGTTATGCACCTGTCATGATGTTTAGGTCATTTTATAGGGAACTCTTCAGGCAAACATTTTTAAAGGCCTAATGAAACAGATGTGCCAATTTTTATCCATAAACTGTAGTGATTTTCATAACAATTTCCCAGCTTGTTTCTTAAAATAATACTTCGTATACAGTAAGCATAAGAAAAATCCTGCCCTGGAGCATTGCATCTCAACAACAAAACACTTAAGTCCTCTTGTGTTTTTCCCTCACCTCCATGTCTGCACTACAGAGCTGGGAGACACTTGCCAGCTTTAAAAGAAGAAAAAAAAGTAAATCCATTCTCTTGCTGTTAATTCTAGAGAATGAGGCCATGTAGTAAGGTTTTAAGATTCCTGCCTGATATCTCCTTGTCTTTGATCGCGTATTTGAATCATAGAATACCATGTTGGAAGGGACCTCAAGGATCATCTGGTCCAACCTTTCTAGGCAAGAGCACAGTCTAGACAAGATGGCCCAGTGCCCTGTCCAACTGAGTCTTAAAAGTGTCCAGTGTGGTGAAGTCAACCACTTTTTTTTTTTTTTTAATTTTGTTTATTTTTTTTTAAATTTGTGGTTTGTTTGGTTGGCTTGTTTGGTGCCATTTCAGGTCAGTGAACCATCATGTCTAAAGACATCCCCCCACCGGGCTGTGTCAGGGCACAGTTACCATAAAGTGTGCGTGCAAGGTGGCTGAGGTTCAGTTCTCGTCTGCTGGTGTTTGCTTATGTAGCAACCGGTGCATCTCTACAGCCTCAAAGCAAGGCTGGTAGAGCACTTTGCTTGGTAATTCCCAACTGCCATGTCAGAGGGGGGTGGGGGCAGGGATCCCTGCACCCCACCACATGCCCCTTGAGCACAGAGGGAGGGTGGAGAGATTATGGGAGGTGATTTGGGCTGTCATCACTGTGGGCACTTTGCTCACAAAGCGAGAAGCCCAGTCAAAGTGTACTGAAGAATAAATTCAGGTGTAAAAGACCCAGAAACATAACTTATTCAGGGAAGCTGGAGTACTGCAAAAAGAAAGCAGGTGGGCAGGTCAGCATTGACAGCCAGCTTCATGTATCTTAACAGGCGGCTTTGGCATCTGCGTGTTTCTCCTGGTCCTCTCCCCTGTTCAGAAGGAAACATGAAGCAATACATATGATTTGTGGCCTTAGACCTGCTACTGAGAATGAATGTTGCTTTTGAGTTTGTGTGGGAGCAGGTCTCATATCTCTTCCATATCTGAGCAGGTCTCGTATCTCCTTCAGCCGCCTAAATCTCCGTTGTTTTTCTCCCCCTCACTTAAGGAGCTCAAGAGGCAGACTCCAGGTGTATTTGTGCTTTTATCTTTGGTCTCAATTATTAATGGGTCTAAGAGTTAACATTTGTTTGGATGAGACCTTATTAATCAAAGGCTGCCTGCTCTAGTAAAGGTCTAATGGTATTTTAAAGCTCTTCTTCCGAGAGCAGAGCTTTGTCTGTGAACGGTTAACCAAGGTTTCCCCCGGTCTCTCTGGTGTGTTGCTAATCACAGCTACTTTCCCTTGCAGGGACGGCTGCCTTTTGGCTGATCTGAGATGCAAGGGGCAGAATAAAACCATAATATCTGGTCTGTGTTTAAATTAAATAACGGTGCTGCTGCTGTTCTGAATTCGGTAGTGTTCCCTGAAATAATTTCCTGGGAAAGGGTTTGGCAGGCTTTACTTTCCAACTCATACAAATATGAGCTGCTCTTGCTGCTTCGGCATGATTGAATGGAGGAGTTTGCATGCTGTGGCATGTTTTTGATTTCCTTTTTACTTTATCCCTGCATTTTTTTTCCCCAAAAAACATTATAGAGCATCATGAATTCACTTGAAAAGCAATGTGGGGTATTTTTTCCCTGTTAAGTTATACAAAGTTATACCATCAAATATTACCCTTCGGTGGGACCCTTTCTTAGCTGGCTGCATGGCAATACAACTGAGAGCTTGGCAAGCGATAGCAAGTAACTCTTGGTGGCACCATAAAGTTTGATAAAGCTTCTATTAGGGTAAAGTAGTTTTCAGCTAGGTTTGACTGTAATGCAAATTGGAAGAAAAAAATTGATGCACGACCAATGGCTTTGTCCTTGTAGCATCGTATCTGCTGGGTGCCGAAGCTGGTCAGTGTTAAGTGCTACTGTAATGGCTCCCTCTAGCAATACGTTATGTGCTATTACAAACCAACATGCAGAGTTCATACTGTCCACTGAAGTTTTGCACAGCCCTGGCAATTAATTCAGCTACTTCATATTCTTGTTGAAACACCTGGTGTGGTAGTGGAAGGAGCCCAGGGCTGTGGGTTTCACCTGCAGAGGAGGGCGAGAAGCCTGTTTTGGGGAGAGGTCTGGGGGCAATGGGGAGCAGCGAGGTGCTGATGGTGGGTGCAGCAGGCTGTTGTTTGGCACCTGTATGGCTTCGCTCAGTCGGTGTCTTGGAGAAAGAAACCTGCAAACAGGGAGTGGAGAGAGGATCTTTTTGCAGTTTGTGCCCCTTCTTCTGCAGTGGGGCCCTGGGAAGGAGAGAAATGGGCCTTGTGTTGTGGTGTCTCCTCCTGCCCTCTGCTCTTTCTGGTAATCTAAAACCTGGCAAACTGATAACAACGGACAAGGAGAAGGCTGAGGTACTCAAATTCTTTGCTTCAGTCTTCACTGGCAACCTGTCTTCCTACACCTCTCAAGTGGATGGACTGCAAGATGGGGACTGGGGGAGCAAAGTCCCTCCCACTGTAAGGGAAGATCAGGTTCGTGACCACCTGAGGAACCTAAACATACGTAAGTTCATGGGACCTGATGAGATGCATCCCAGAGTCCTGGGGGAATTGGCTGATGTAGTTGCCAAGCCACTCTCCATGATATTTGAAAAGTCATGGCAGTCAGGTGAAGTCCTTGGTGGCTGGAAAAAGGGAAACATTACACTCATTTTTAAGAAGGGTAGAAAGGAAGACCCTAGGAACTACCGACCTGTCAGCCTCACCTCTGTGCCTAGGAAGATCATGGAACAGATCCTCCTCGAAGCTATGCTAAGGCACATGGAGGACAGGGAGGCAAATCAAGATAGCCAGCATGGCTTCACCAAGGGCAAGTCCTGCCTGACCAACCTCATGGCCTTCTATGGTGGAGTGACTCCTTCAGTGGACAAGGAAAGAGCTATGGATAGGGTAGTGGCCAGCGGCTTGATGTTCAGATGGAGATTGGTGACAAATGGTGTCTCTCAGGGGTCCGTACTGGAACCAGTACTGTTTAATATCTTCATCGGTGACACAGTGGGATTGAGTGCACCCTCAGCAAGTTTGCAGATGACACCACGCTGAGCGGTGCGGTTGACACACCTGAGGGACGGGATACCATTCAGAGGGACCTGGACAAGCTTGAGAAGTTGACCCATGTGAACCTCATGAGGTTCAACAAGGCTAAGTGCAAGGTTCTGCATCTGGGTTGGGGCAAACCCCGGTATCAATACAGGCTGGGGGATGAAGGGATTGAGAGCAGCCCTGAAGAGAAGGACTTGGGGATTCTGGTGGATGAAAAGCTGGACATGAGCCAGCAAGGTGCGCTCACAGCCCAGAATGCCAACCGTATCCTGGGCTGTATCAAAAGCAGTATGGCCAGCAGGTCAAGGGAGGTGATTCTGCTGTTCTACTCTGCTCTGGTGAGACCTCACCTGGAGCACTGCATCCAGCTCTGGAGCCCTCAGCACAAGAAGGACGTGGACCTGTTGGAGTGGGTCCAGAGGAGGGCTACTAAAATGATGCAAGGGCTGGAGCACCTCTCCCATGAGGAAAGGCTGAGAGAGTTGGGCTTGTTCAGCCTGGAGAAGAGAAGGCTGTGGGGAGACCTGATTGCGGCCTTTCAGTACGTAACAGGGGCTTATAAGAAAGATGGGGACAGACTTTTTAGCAGGGCCTGTTGCGACAGGACAAGGGGTAATGGTCTTAAACTAAAACAGGGTAGGTTTAGACTGGATATAAGGAAGAAATTCTTTACAATGAGGGTGGTGAAACACTGGAATGGGTTGCCCAGAGAGGTAGTGGAGACCCCATCCCTGGAAGCATTCAAGGCCAGGTTGGACTGGGCTCTGAGCAACCTGACTGAGTTGAAGATGGCCCTGCTGACTGCAGGGGGATTGGACTAGATGACCTCTAAAGGTCCCTTCCACCCCGAAGCATTCTATGATTCTGTGATAAACCCTGCCTCTTTCTAGTACCGTCCCCATCAGTTGCCACTCTGCGTTACACCAGGCACCTTGCTGTAGCAGGCAAAGACATGCCTGTGAACACCCATAGAAAATAGCTGGAAGTGTCCCAGGACAAATAGATGAAGTGAACTTGCAGACACACAAGAAATATTAAAAAAGGATTGACAGTATCTATACGGGGTATGGAAAGAGCCGTTATTCCCAAACAAAAGTAACCTGAGGAAGATGCGACCAACAAGGAGGAGCAAATTGAACGGACTTTCCGTTTCTTTATGTCATGCCAAAATGTGCCAGCAGCTTTGCAAGCAAATAAAAGGTAGGGCCTTGATGCAAATAGTTTAAGGCTAGAGCAAACAGTTTGTGTTTGCAGGGAGCAACCTGCAGGTTAGGGAAAGGGGAGAGGAGATTAAAGAGGAGATAATCTGCGCTCCCCAAGGGGTAGGCACACAGACTAGCCAGATCAGATAGTTCAGCTACGACAATAAATCTGTCTGCTGGCTGTCTGGATAACGTGCGTTTTTTGGATGGGTACTGCCTTGGCTTCTGGAGCAATCTGACCCTTGAGCACCCTGATTACAGGGTGAGGCAGCTCTGTGTGCTTCTTTGAGCTTCTACATGAGAAAGTACTGTAGACCCTACCCCTGTGGGAGCCTGGAGAGGTGCAGAAAACTTTAAGGTCTCAGCCCTGAGTCTCTGATCTAGAAATGCTTCTCATCACCTTATTTTTGGAAGAATGTTTGCACTAAACCTAAGTTTCTTGTTAACTCCATTTCACCTTGTTTGGCAATGCCACTAAAGCTGCGAAATAGAATTCATTTACAAACATGCCAGCAACTCTTCGGCCAGGATCTTTGCCTGGGTTGTACCCCTATTTCCACCTTTTAGCTTTTGTCCCTGGTTTGCTTCTGTTTTTTTATGATTTTTGATTGCAATGTTTGATCGTGTAGCTGAGAGCAATCTTCTCGTGATTTTAGCTAGGGTCTCAAGTGATCCATGAGGATGGGTCATCCAGGCGGATCGCAGGCAGGACAATGATGTCTGTGTTCAGCTGACCTGATGTAATGATACAAGCACTAACCTGTAACACACATTCAATATCCTGCAGCAGAGAGATTTTTATGCTGGTGCAGTTAAATCAATAAACTTGGTAAGTTAGTCTGGTAGATATTTTTAATCACAGTCCCCACAGGACCAATGTCTAATCAGAACTACAAACTATTCGGAGGAGTTTTCTTTGCAAATAGGGTTATGTGTAATCAATAGCTTGGTATGTGTATGTGCACAAATACTCATTTAGTAATTCTGGCCTGTGAACACATTCATTAACCTGACTGCCTGTTGTTAGCCCAGCCTCCCCCTTTCCCTCCCCCCCCGCCCCCAAACAGGAAAAAGGAATGCATTCATTGATTACACTGCTTTAATTTATTTGCCTGGCTCTAATCTCTGTACAAGATAAGACCGCTGAGAACTATCAAACTGCATGCTTTGGAGAACTGAAAAGGCCATTTCCTCTCTATTTCCTACGTTATATGATAACACAAGATACATGGTAGCATTCTCTCTCTCCCCACAAAGCATCAGTTAATGGATATAGCTTTTAGTGTCACTGTTTTGTGCTAGTATGTCACATCATTTATGCACAGAGAAATTAAATAAATATTTAATACTGGCAGAACACAATTGAACTTTGAGTAAACAAACAGAATAAATTACCTACTGGCCCATCTCTTTGGGAAAGTCTGGCCCTGATTTAATAAAAACATGCTGGCCCTGTTTGACGTATGTCATTTTGATGTTGAAGGTTTATTTAATTATGATGTTTTTAATTCTGTCTCCTGTGAGTCATTGCTTTATTCTCCCCCCACGCTCCCCCTTAGTCCAATATTGCCTCTTAATGACAGATTGCTTAATGTGCCTGTTGCTTACTTGTAAGAGTAGGAAAATCTTTGCAGCAAAATTGTCCTTCAGCTGGTGTTGGAGGTGGTCTCTTATCAAATACTACAGGATCTGTTGGTTAAGCAGCTGCTGGCTTTCACTCGAAATGGCTTTTATTTGCTTTCATTTGCTTTTATTTCAGCAGAAGGGAAGGGAGACGGAGCGTTGCTGGTGTGCTGCAGGCATGGAGCCGTAGACAGATGCTGATCTAGTAATTTGGTGGGCTTCTGTGCTTGAGTGTGGTGTGGTGCCCTTTGCAGGGGTGATGGCACTGCCAGGCCAACCCAAGGCTGACACTATAGAGGACAAACAGGGAAGGAAACGAGGTGCAAGAGGGGAAGAGAGATGTTGGCAAAGAGAAGGAGAGGAAGAGATGGGAATGTGCTGGGGGAGAGACGAGCAAGCAGGAGCGAAGGCAGCAGGTAGGGAGGAGGAATAATCCTCCATGACCTCAATGCTCCCAACAGCACAGATATTACCCTGGGGCACTGACCTTGGCACCCACGTGGCTCTGGGCACCTGGAGATGAACGTGTGGAGGCAGTGTTGTGCTGTGCTCTTTTTTTGAGGTGCAATTTGACACGTGTTTCTTACGCGAAGCTGGAGAGCTTCCCACTTCCACGCTGCCAGCACCATGTAACAGCTCCAAACAGGCCATGATGGCACCGATGTTGTGCTTGGCTTATTCCTGTTAAAACCTTTTCCTGATTTGGCCACAGATGGGCATTGTCCTTCACCTCCCTTGAAGCTGGGATCTTCCTAAGGCAGGGCTGAATGTGGGCTCCAAGGGGTCCTAGGCTGGGCTTGTGCAGGGCTTGGTGTATGGTGGGGTCACAACGTTGTTCTCCAACCTACTTTTCTGTCCGCTTTTTACAGATGCCTCCCATTGTTAGGCTTGTTTTATGTCCACGAGGATCTGAAATGCAAGTGATAAGCCAGAGAGATGAGTCTCCTTTTCCTCTGAGATGACTTATACCCAACCCAGCTAGGGTCAGTCATGAATGAAATTTGTAACCCTGCTGTTGTGTTTCCTCTCTGGAAGCGATGGTGGGGCTGGCTGTTTCCAAAGCAGTAGAACAGCGCTGCTAATCGTGCTGGTGGGACCTGGGAGCCTTTCATCGAGGGGGGGTCCATCTGGAGAGTTCATGGAAGGTCCTGCTTAACCTTGCACCCCAGGGAAGAGACTTTCTGCACTGAACTGGTGAGGAAAAAGTGTGAAGAAACTGAAGTACCCACAGGACCTTTTGTCTTATCCCACTGGGTTATGAATTGCACAGGGCTTGGACAAGTTGTTGGGTTTTGCTCCTGATTGACTTCAGTGCTTGGATAAGAGCATCTACATGCAGAGAAGTGTTAAACTACTGTGATTTGGGGGATTTATTTGCCAAATGTCTGTGTCTTGGGTATTTCTCATCCACTCTAAGGTCACATCAACAGCCCTAAATTTATAGTGGGTTTTTTAGAAAGAGGAAAAAATAATATCAAAGCAGAAATAATGTCTTCCTGCCAGCACTTGCTGTGTTCAGCCCAGGTGCATGATTTTGAATGTAGTGATGCCTATGGTATGTGACATGCTCTCGTATCCTCAGAACGGCTGCGTGCACTGGGGAAACAACTTCCTCCTGAACACCAGCAGAAAGGAAGGGGGAAAGAGAGGGGGGAGTGTTGCAAACACCATTTACATATCTGGGGGATGAGCTCATCCTCTTCTGTGCAAATGGGAATTGAGAGGGTTCATAAAAAAAAAAATAAAAATTCATTTAGTCATTTCTGAAAGGTAGAGAAAGCACTGCTCTCTCCTCGTACCGGGCTTAGAAGAAGAGGAGGAGAAGGCTGCATTGCTGATATTCTGCAAGCATGTAAACATCTTCCTGCTTGGTAAATGCTATTTCTTCTTTTAAAGCAAAATCTGCAAAACTCCCATATTGCTGATTTTATAGCTTCCTGGTACAGGTGTGTGACTTCTGGTCAGCAATTTCCACTGCCAGTTAAATGATTGATGCCACCTGCATTTGGGAGCCAGCACCACCCACCACCACCTAGACACTTACCTAAGGAAGGAAAATATTTAGTCTATGAAGTAGCCCCTCTATTTCCCTCTAATTACAGCAACTCTGTGTTGGACAGATGGCCAGCTCTCTGCATTATGTCAAGGAAGTTCTGCCTATTTGTCTGTGCACTGAGCTTTATTACAGCACTTCCAGACACATTTATTTCAAGTTAACTTAGACTACTCTGGACCTGCATCAGAATAAGACACATCTTCACAGCCTCACCTGCACACTTGCACTGCCTGGAAAAAACCTTTCTGCTGCTCCTCAAGCAGACTTTGCTCGATGTTTTACTCCCATCTAGTGCTTTTTATTAAAATTGCTGGTGCTCTGCTTCTGACACAGGACTAGGCTGGGCTGGGCAAATGGTCTCTAACCCAGGGGTTCACCCAATTTCTTTCCAGCTAGCTGTGAAAAGCCCCAGCTCTGTCCATCCCTCCTCCTGGGGAGGGTGGAGATGCAGAAAGGAGGGAGATCCCTACAGATGTTTGCTCCTGTCTCTCATGGACTGACACTTTTTTTCATGATAGTTTTCTTGTCATAGGAAGCTGGAAAGTTATGCTTGTCTGAAGTGGGCTTCTTAAATACATTCTTGTAGGCATTGATGTGAATGGGAAGGCTGCTATATGAAATACAGCTTTTTTTTTCCTAATGTTCAGTGGTGCCTGCTCAGTGTATGCAGATCCTGAGCAGAACCAGAGACAAAAAGTCAAATTTGTGAGGAAACCAGGTGAAACTCACCTTGTTACTGGCCCCATATCACTTGCAAAATCCCAGCTAGGTTCTTTCCAGTGTTATTAAAACTGGTGACCCTTCATGCCCAAAATGGAGGTTGAGGGTCTCACCTGTCTTGAGAACACATGGTTCTCGGTGTTTGAAACTCCACATTGAGTTTCCACCAGCTGTCCTGCAGAGACTCTGAGATGCCTGGAAGATGGCAGGACACTCCTAGGATGGCTGATCACACCATGGGGGAAGCATTCAGAGGCTGAGGTGGACCTGCAGACCCACTCAACCTGGATGTGCACCCTGTGTGCCTGCATGGCTCCAGGCAGTTGGGGAGCCCTGAGCTGAGTGGGGTCGGTGGTGAGCTTCACCAGCACTGGTGGCTGCTGGGCCCTGGGGAAGCTAGTCTGTCCACCTGTGGCTCTAGTTCAGCACTTATGTATATAAAAAAAACCCCAAAACTCCCCCAGGGAGTACCTGTTGGCCAAACCTGGGTTTTCCACCTTAGGACTGTGAGCTAGGCCCAGGTTTTCCTGCACAGCAGCACACCGTGCTAACAGCTGGTATACCCCAATGCCTCCTGGGCAGGTCCAGAAGGGAGGTGGCCATCCCTGAGCAGCAAGGCACCAACATGGTCCCGGTTGTGAGTCAGTGGAGATTAGCCCTCCTTTCCTTCCCTCCTGCCCTACATGGGGTGAGGAAGGGAGATGCTCAGTGTAGGGGCCTGGCTCAGCTGCTCTACTTGTCCTTCGGATGCTGGTCTCCTGCCCCTGCCCCCCCCACCCCAGTCATGCCAGGAGGGCTTTACCCCTAACTAGGAAAGGTCAAAATCACCAATCTGCGACCTGCAGCAGTGCTTCACCATCTTCTTCAGTTTGCAGAGCCCACACATTTAGCACAGGAGGTGCAGGCTTCTGTTCAAACCTATTGGTTTTCCTTAGGTACCTTTCCGAAGTCACCTCTGGAAACTTATGCACCTGCAGCATCCAGGCTGGCAATAGGTGTCCACAGCACGCTTCCTCGCTGATGAGCTCTCTCCATAAGGGTGGTCCCTCGCCAGTTGCTGTGGATTTCAACAGTTGGGTACCATTTCTCTGGGCAGGGTAAATGGTGTTACTGAGGAAGACTGTGGTCTAGAGGGACCAGCTCCCATGGATTTACAATGAAACTCTGCCTCCTAAATTCATCAATGACTGAGGAAACGTAGGTATTTCCACAAGTTCGATCCCATGACTTTCCTTTTCATTTCCTGTTGCATTGCTGCCGTTGACTTTATGCCTTTTTATTCCTTCTAATCAAAATTCTGACCCAGCCATCTCTTTAAACTAATTTATACGATGAATGTTTTAGGAGTGTGATGAGGAAGTATGGGGAATCTTATGCTTGGGACTGTATATTTACAGGCGTAATACAGGCTTCAAGCCAGCTTTAAGTGTTTGACAGCCCTTGCCTGACTGAGGAAATAAGAGCTCAGGTAAGATGATTGACTCTCATTAAAATTCAATGGAGGTCATTAGTTTGCTTTTACCTTGTGAATTTTCTGTGGGTGGCATATGACCCAGAATGGTACAATAGTGTGAATATGAAATTATAGTGCATGGGTTTTGGAGGTGTGCAAAGCAGGCAAATAGGCTACTTAGTCCTTATCGTAACTGTAGTTTGCTCTTGATACAACCATGAGCATGTTAATTAAAAGGTCACTAGAGGAAGTGATCATGTGGTGGGAAAACTGGCAATTAAGAGAGACTCTTCAGATGGAGGTACTGTGTTTCAAAGCAAAATAGCCTTCTGCGGGTTAGTGCTAACCCGGTGGGGATCCTGCACAAATCCCATCTTCACTCTACTGCCAAAGTGTTGACATCTCTCTGGCCAGGATCCTTCTCTTCTCTGTCCTCCCCCACCATTTCTTTTCATCTCCACCAGGACTTCATGGAGTAGGCTGAACATGGGATAATGTGGTGTCTCCACATTTCTCTGACATCTCTCCCCATGGCCATTGATAAATCTACTGCTCTCCCCATTGCTGAGGTTTCAGTCACGCTAAACATAAATGGTTCCTCATTTTACACCCATCACTGAACCCCTCTGAGATGTTTTGCTTTTCCTCCCAAGTTTCTGCAGTTTCTCCCTCTCTCTGCTCACACCACCTCTTGGTCCAGCTTGGATTGGTCCAGCTTCTGTGTTTCTTGCTTAGCTATCATTTATGGCCCAAACGCTGGTCTTTCTTTGCTCAGAGCTTTGCCAACTCTGGCACCATCAAAGACCCCTGCTACTACCAAAAATTCAAGCTCACTTCCACCTCTGTGTACTGATGCTCCACTGTCCCTAGCTTTTCTCCTCATCTGCTGCTGCTGCTTCATGAGTAATCACATCCCTTTCCCTAAACACTGTATTTTCCTTCTTCACATCCTTCCTGAATTCCCATTTCTTTTGTCTTCCAGCGGGGTGCACCCTGCTCTAGTTTTTCGCCCCCTTTCTCCCAGTGACTATTTAGACAAAGCTGGTTTGCTGTCTCCACAGTCCGGTGTGGATTGCTTTCTTTTGCTTTTACCCTTCTTTCCTTCTCTTCATGGTCAGTTTAATCACATCCATGAAATCTCAACTAGGAGCAACTAGCTCCTCATCTAGGAGCAGAGACCATATTACTTAAAAGCTATAAACCCCTGTGTTTGTTTAGTAGTAAAAAAGATAATTTTTGCAAGAAGGTGATGAGACCGAGGAGTCAGAGTTCTTCCAGCAGCAGAAAACGCACAAAGGCAGGCAAAACGTTAAGCAATGTTTATAGGCAGATAAATATCAAATACAGTGCACTGATTAATATTCCAGTGGGATGGACTTTGATAAACTGGCATGCCATTCTGCAGGTTTTATTTTTAACAGATGGGAAAGAAAAACAACATTTGGTCTAGAGCCTCTGTCTGTCTGAATGAGGTTTTGCTCATTTTGGGGGCTGCAGCTATTCTAAACATGGCAACCTGATTTAATTAGCTGACGAGGATCCTGCTTTGTCAGTGGGGTTTTTTTTGGTTGTTGTTTTGTTGGTTTTTCTGTTGATCTTTTTGTGTCTAAATGCACTCTAGCAAAACTGACAGTACTCAGAGCTCCCAGACTGCTCCGGCCAAGTTTCCGTCTGAAATGTGCAAACAGAATAGCTGATGAAATAATAGACATGTTCATGCTGGAAACCTTTCTCTTTCCTTTTTCAGGGCAAATTGAATATCTATTGATTCATCGTTTCTACCAGATGGGGAGCACAGCAGTAGTTCCTCTGTGTTTTCGAAAGCGGTAGCTTTCACAGAGTTTGCTTTGGTTGACAAGTTATTTTCCCTCTGATTTGGATCCGTCTCTAATGTGTGCTTTTGGGCTATTGATTGCACCGGCAGACAAGCTCTGATTATGGTTCTTGCATGGCTGCCAAGGTCCTGCAATGCGCAGGGAGACTGCTTTAGTCTCTTCCCCTTGAAAGCCCAAGACTTCTTAGGGATGGGATAAAAAGCACGAGGTCCATTAAGCAAAGAAGCAAATCCCGATGCCTCGGAGAGATGGAAAGGCAGTCAGACTAGACAGTGATGCTATGTCCTTTGTGCATATTTAAATGTGGCACCGTAAAAGGGCCAGTGCCAAGTCCGTCCAAACTGTTCGAGGACTGCCTCGCTGAAAAAGGTCTGTTGTCTTAAATACGAATTCCAATTACAGCACAAATCCAGCATTATGGGCTTTTGTTTTCAGGCATGTTGTGCTGAGCTAAGCTTACAGGACAGAAGACAAGGGAATTAACCTAGGTTTATTAATTTTATATGACTTTAATATTTGCAATATCAGCATCTCCCCAACTAAGCTATGTGGGAACTCGGTTGACCAGTTTCCCCAAGGCTTATGTGATACACATCCCTGACCAACTGTCCCTTCTGTTGGCTGGTTCCAATCTCATTTGAAAGGGACATAACAGTCCCCCCCAAAGCAAAGTCCCTGTTAATAGTCTAGGGGGAGCCAATGGAAAAAAGACAAGGAGGTGCCAGATCTTCCTGAATCTTTTTGTCAGCAATTAGCAGTGCCTCACCGTGCGTGCTGGCTGGCTGACCTGCTTACAAGCAATTTCAAATTGGCCACTGCAGATGTTTCCTTTTCTTGTTGCTATCAAAGGCAAATGACAGTAGGCAGTAGGAGTTACTGCACCTAGGAGGAGAACAAAATTTATGGGATGTGTCACAAATCCATGGGAAAGAAAGTTTCATTAGTTCCACTGCTCACAGAACAGTTTGGGTATTTAGTTCCTTTTTTCTTTTAAAATAATTCTGAATTGTTCTGTTTGTTTGGTTGGGTTTTTTCCTGGTTAATTTATTCAGGGTTAAAAGTTGTTAGTGAAGTCAAGCAAAGCAAGAGAATTTTTTCACTCTGTTTCTCCTCTGTGTATTCCAGAGAGCTTCCCTCTCCCATGAAAAGAGGATAGAGAAAGCAAACCAACAGGTTGATGGCCTAGGAAGGGGTCTTCTGCAGAGATTGGAGCCATGAAGTGAAGAGCAGTGAGTTACAACAGTGCTTAATCTGGGGAGAAAGTCACAGCAGCACCAGGGCCATGTGGTTGATCATCTAATAATTTAAATTGCAGCTGTGCTGCCCGCCACTGTAGTTTTTTAATGCACTTGAAAATTATCATTGCGTATATTTACATGTATATACACATGTACATAAGTGTACGCCTTCTTTCCTGAGCATGAGAGGCATTTATTGCCTGGACTCATGCTTGGCAGCAAACGAATCTCAAATCCACTGCCAAGTTCTGTGTATGGGTGATTTCCTTCTAGTTATGCACCATGTAATGCACTCACCATCAAGTGGCAGAGGTACCCCCTTAGCTCCAGTACAAAATCCTTCCTGTGCAGAGCAGCTTCACGCAGGCCAAGGGGCCATGCACGTGCCAGTACGTTTCTGCATAGCCAGACTTCTGCACAGTTTTCTGTCTTTTTAAAAACCCGAGGATCTCCTCCTATCTGTGCACAAATCAGGATGGTAAAAATGATTTGGGCTCAAATACTAACTCTGGGGAGTCAGGACAGAGCAATATAATACAACTGTAACTTGGTCCTTTGCATGCACAGTAATGTAGACTTTAATTAAAATATCATGTTCTCCTATTTTTTCTACAGAAGGCTGCCTCAGTAGGTGCCCAGGAGAACAGCAGAAGAAACTAATGAAACGGAGCAGGACTGTGTAGCGAAGGCGTTTGTTGTCTGGAGGACTCGGGCTTTGCTTGCTGGAGAAGTCTGGAAATGCATAATGAATGAGTCAGGATACTGCAGAAAGTCAGAAAATGATCTCGGAGGGAGGCTCAATGCCTTTATGAAGAAGTACATTCTGTATCTTGGTGGTTTCTATCCTTTAAACTGATAAGTTGACCACAAAGTGCATGCTTCTCATTTTCTGCATGTCCAAGGTAAGGCAGATGGGCCTTTTTCTTGGAGAGGAGCTAACAGGCAAGGCAGTTGGTAGGAGCTTTGTCTGGATGATGAGCTATAAGAAAGCTCAGTACTTTGGAAAATGAGGGTCTCGGCCTCATTCTTCAAAATTTGCAGGTGCTTTTGGTAGGCCTATGCTTAAGTTTCCCCATTTCTTGGTCCTCGGTAAAATGAGGAAAGTAATTCCTAGGTATCCTAACCAAACCATAAAGAATCCTTAGTGTTTGTGGAGCATAAGATTCGGCAGTAGGAACAGCTGGGAGGAAAACACCAGTTTTGTTTGAGGCAGGATTTGGATAATGTGAAGTAAATAAGGATAAGGGACGCATATTATAGTAGCAGGGTAAAAATAAATAGAAATATTTAGCTACTCACTGAGTAAGACAGGGGCTTTGTATAAAAATATAGTCTACAATCATGTAATTAAAGGCTGTATTTTAACTTGAAGCTGAAGGAAGGAAGCTGTGTGGGTGGTTTTAGCTCTGATATTTCTTAGTCACTGAGTTTCTGCTTTAATAGGTGGCTTTTCAGATGTAGTTGTGTATGTAATGGCATGGTAATAGCTTTCATAACATAAGCTTAACATCAAATTAAAAGCACACATCTTACTTTAAAACAGACACAGCTCACTAAGCAAAATCATGCCCTTCTCTTCCTGACACTCATCTCCTCTCTACCCCCATTTCTCTTGTGGTCACTTCTGTGCTCTCTGGGACAGCACACGTGGGCCAGCATCATGGGTTTGCCCCAGATTTATCTGACACCAGCACCTGAGAGTCCCCTCCCCTGCCTGTCATGGTTTAACCCCGACTGGCAACCAAGCCCCACACAGCTGTTCGCTCACTCCCCCCACAACGGGATGGGGGAGAGAGTCAGAGGAGTAAAAGTTAGAAAACTCATGGGTTGAGATAAAGACAGTTTAATAGGGAAAGCAAAAGCCACACACACAAGCAAAGCAAAGCAAGGAATTCATTCCCTGCTTCCCATGGGCAGGCAGGTGCTCAGCCATCCCCAGGACAGCAGGGCTCCATCACGCGTAACGGTGACTTGGGATGACAAATGCCATCGCTCCCAATGTCCCCCCTTCCTTCTTCTTCCCCCAGCTTTATGTGCTGAGCATGACATCATATGGTCTGGAATAGCCCTTTGGCCAGTTGGGGTCAGCTCTCCTGGCAGAGCTGAGAGCTGAGAAGTCCTTGGCCAGTCTAAGCACTACCCAGCAATGACTAAACCATCAGTGAGTTATCAACATTCTTCTCATACTAAATCCAAAACACAGCACTATGCCAGCCACTAGGAAGAAAATTAACTCTGTCCCAGACGAAACCAGGACACTGCCTTTGGACCTGCATGGCCCCTGGAGCAGGCTGCAGCGTCACTGGCCATCGGCAGTTTCAGAGCTGATACTTTAGCTGCCAGCCCTGCTCTCCTCGCCACTTTTGAAGCCTCTGTGATACCCAGGGATTTCACTGGAGCGTGTTTGCTGAGCATGAAATTTATCGAGTCAGCACCAAGCGATGGGATTGATTTGATTGTGGGTTGTTTGGGTTTTTTTTTTTTTGGCTTTCTTTCAAATGCTCCTGGATTCTCCCATTTAATCCCACTTGAATTGGGAGGTTTGTTTATTTTGTGTAGTTTTGTCTGTATGCGTTGCATTTGTCCAGTTGTGGTTTGTTACAGTGATACATGATCTCTTTGTTTCTCTTGCAGGGAATAAAGGGTGATGAGAAAGCAATGCTGACCACCCCACTATGGTGCTTTTTGAGGCCGTGGATTTGGTGCATCTACAGGAGGGATTGATGCTGAATACAGGAAACCTGAAGCCAGGATATATTTTGCAGCATGGCAATTATAATGTAGGATCGTAAGAAATATTTGCATTTTAAAATGTTTTATCTTGTGTTTAAAGGATAGTGTTTCTGGCAGGGAAAGAATATATAAGGGCATTAAATGGCTTTCTTTGCAGGCAATTAAACAATGAAGCCAATCCGAGGCATTTAAATAATTGTAACAGATGTTTATTGCCTAGTGCAGTTTACTGCATCCTATTATTCCCTGTACATACAGGAGGGAAAAACACACAGCAAACTATACCGTAGAAGAAATTCTTTACTGCCTTGTGAGCAATGTGGCTGCTTCCCTGACTTCTTAATTGAATCACCTTGAGAATGAGTCAGTAATAAATAGTATTTGGAGAGCAGACAAGTGACTAAGTGCCCGAAGGAGCAGCAGCAACTGGTGTGCAAGACCATGGGGCTGGTGGTAAGTACCTTTGAGCAAACCAACTGCAGTGGGATGCTCCAAGAATAATGCTTGGCTCACTCTTGCTACGGAATTTGGTGCCTCCGGAGGTTGTGTGTTTCTGGTGACTCTCCTTTCCTGAAATCCATTTTGTGGGCTCCATTGAGAGAGGAAAGGTAACCTGGATCCTTGGGTAGGCTTTGGACAGGATGTCTGTAATCTCAGTTTACCACGGATTTGCTGTGTGGCCTTATTTCTTGCACCTCGTCTCGAGTGAGATGGGGGTAGCAATACTTTCCAGTCTGCTCAAGGTGTTGTGTACAGCGTAAGGGTGGGTGTCCTGCATCAGGCCAGAGGTGCAAGGAGCCCCATCTCCTGCGATGACCGCTGGCAATAGCCTCAGATGGGTGACTAGGCAACGGTCAAGGACAAGCATGTGGTGTTTCTCCCCAAATACTGTCCAATCGTCTTTGATGTAGGGCCAGATGTGTTTTCTGTGTCTTTAATAATGTATTTATTACTACCATTTATTTAATCCTGTGTATTTAATAATGAAGTTTTTTCCCCTTTTTCTCCTATTCTCGCCTTGAATTCATGTACATGTTTAGTGTTCAGAGCAGCCTGTGTAAGGTTCTAGGATAGTAAGTGTTCTAGAGGAACCCATGAGCTCTTCATCGCCTAGTTTAAAAAAAGTCTGCATTCCCTAAACAAACAAGCCCCCCACCAACAACACCCCCCCTTCCAATCTCAAATCCTCAGACGAAACCCTATAAACTTGTAAACTCTTGCCTATCCCTCCAGTTGTCTTATCCTTGGCTTTGACTAAATTTTGAAGTTTTTCCAGTGAGCATTTATTTTCAACTTTTTGTCTCAGTTCAGCCAAAGCTGCTTTGCAAATTTGGGTCAGATCTGGAAAAATTTGGGAATTTTTCAAGAGTCTAAAGCCATTTATATTTTTTTTTTCCAGCGAAGTTTCCATGTTTTAGCTTATATAGCATTTGGAGTCCAAGTTTTGATGATATAAATCATGAGAGAAACCAAACACTGGTTTGCCCCACTCTAGTTCCGTGGTGCCAAGGCGTGCCCACAGGTACGCTCCTACTGTAACCGTGGCAGCTGTTGCTCCGAACTCCAGGCTTCTTTTTGCTCACTTCTTTTTCCCTACTTGTCTTATAGCTTTCTAAAGCTCCAGCTGCACAGTGAAGTGCTGCATAGGATGTTCCTGGGGTGCTGGCTTGGCGGGGCTGCCTTTCTCAGCTGCCTTCCCTCCCCGTGAGGACCAAGTCCAGGATGTGATTCCCACTCCCTCTTGTTACGCTCAAATAATTTTTGTGGATGAAAAGCAAACACGCTTTGTAGATAAAGCCAGGAGTTTATTATTAGTGTAATTGAAATCTGAACAGTCTAATGCAAGAATTATTATTAGGGCTGATCTGGTTACAGAAAAAGAAGTCATACTGCTACACAGAGAAAGTCTCAGTAATAACAATAACAGAGTTAAAGTTGTTATTTACATACCTTTTTAGTTTCTACACTTTTTTCTTGGTGTTCTGCTAACTCTCCCACTGTCCCCGGGGCCCAAGGTCAGTAGCTGCAGCCTGGTCATGGTGGGGGGGGTGTCAGGGTCACTCACTGGCATCTGGAGTCCTTCACCGGGAGGAGCAAGGTGTCAATGGTTTCTTCTTCCTGACCCCTTTTTCCTTCCTTCTTTCTCTCTCCCCACATTTGATCTGTCATTTTGATTCTAACATCCTTTTAGACCTTGCTCTTTCTGCATTGTCTGTAGCCCCATGTTGCAACAAAATTTACTATTTATGTTGCCTTTCGTGTATGTTAGGTGCTGTGTCTTCACTCTCTTCATTGCCCCTAAAACCAGATTTCTCCAGTCTCAGGTCTGCATTTCTTTAACTGGCCATTGGTGAGTGGTTTATAACCGCAGGGTCTCCGGGGCCAGCCTGTGCCCCTTGCGCTATCACCCCATGCCTGCGCCCCTCTATACACAACCTCCCGTGTCTCCACCTCTCACGGCCTCTGTCCTCTCCAGTGCATCATTACGTTAGAGTTGCAAATATCCCATTCTTTATAGAAAAACTGCTTGTTACTGTGATCTATATAAAATTAGTCTTGTAACATACAAAGACAAACAAAAGTAAAGCAAATTAGCCATAGCCACCTGGGCATCAGAAAAAATGCCATTACAGCTGAACCAAGCTTTGATGATGTTTCTGAATTGCTCTGGTCTGGTGGTACCTGCCCTTTCCCAGAGCAGTGCTTCATCCTCAGGTAAATTGCTATTACATGCATGACCTTCACAGGGGTCTGCAGTAAAAACGTGGCTGGGTGGAAGGTGGGTAGGGCAAGGAGGAGGGGGAGCAGAGGAGAATCGGTCAACCCCGGCCACGGGATGCGGATCACTGCCTCTGCTTCTCAGTGTAATCAGGAGCTTTTATGAAAAGTCCTGTCAGTTTGTCAGAAACCCTCTAGCAGGCTTTGCTCTACCACCTGTCCTGGAAATCTAAGAGCATAAGCAGATGATAGCAGAACCGGGAGTGCTTAAAATTTCTCTCTTTTTCTCCTGATTATTCAAAGAAACCTTCACTGGAAAGGCTGCATCACTTCTCAGGCACCTTAGGAAAGACCGTATGCTTTTCTTAAAGCTAAAGAAATCCCAGTGTAATTTCTCAGCTCCAGTTTGAGGTCACTCCTGGGTATACCACTGCATATTCTGTTCATGAACAGAAACCACTCCACACAAATTGGGATGACAGAAACAGTCCTGAGCGAACGAGGACAGCACATGACTGACTGAATAATTTAGAGAAGAGACTTGTATTTAAGGACAGGAAAAACTGAAAGGCCTGCCATCAGAGGTTGCCTACACCTGCCTGTGCCAGCTCTGAAGGGGACTCTCTGCACTGGAGAGTCTCACCCATAGCTTTTTTGGGTATGCCAAGCAAGAGCCTTACCTGCCTCCCTACCCCTGGAGCATCCCCACAGGGAACATAACGCCACAGAGCCGAGGGATGTGTACAGGTATTGTCTCTGCTGAAATCAGGGCAAAATTTTTGCAGCCGTGGGACCTGGAGTTTTACTCAGAGCAACTGGGCCAGCCTTGGTCGCACCTCAGCTGACCAAGCTCAGTGGTGGCATCCTGGGGACCAGAGGGTGAAAGAGTCATCTTGGCCCTTAGCTTTCTCATCTCCACCCATCCCATAACTTGCTAAATCCAGCTTTCTGTCATTTCTCTCCTAAGTGAGACTCTTAGCAACAACCTTTTTGTATGTTAGTAAGCAATAATCAAATCAGTCTGCCTTCTCACTGAAGCAGAACAAATCCATGGCTGTGTTCCCAGCTGTAAACAAAGGTAAACAGATGTGGGACTGTGGTCATCTCCTTCCCAGCAGCAGGGATTATCAGAAAAACTCCATAAACAATGAAAATGTAAATATGGGCAAAAATTCATTTTTAGATGAAACTGGAAGCCCTTTGCATACCACTTTTCCAGTTGAGGTGGAGAGCAATCCCTGTCTCACCTTATAAAATTATGAGTGATTTTCTTCTCAGTGAGTATTTTAAAACTTTGGACTCTCCACAAATCCTGTCTCACATTTGCTTGTCTGGTTTCCTGTTGCTGTGTTTGCTGGCTACTTTTTGCCTTTTCTTTTCTTTTTTTTTTTTTTCCTTCCCCCTCCTCCTTCCCCCCATTTAGACCTCTTCTTGCTCTGCCAGATCTCTCAGCTGCACACCATCACCTTTCCCAGATTCTATCCCAACCTTTTGGGCATCAACTTGTGTTTTGGTGATGTGTTTTCACAAGCAGTATCAGAGTAGCAGTCAAGAGGGAAGTTGAAAATAATACAAATTTGAGGCAAATACAGTTGCATTCTCAGTTCATGTCTCATTATTGGGCATATAAAATGGTATGTATAACTATTCCCTATGTACATTGACATTATCATTGCTATTTGCAGATCATTTTAGAGACTGAATTTGTTCTTAGGGAAAAAACCAAAGCAGAACAACCCACCCTCCTGCTATACCTCCAGTCCTGACACAAAATCAATTGTGGTGGATTTCACATTAAAATAACATCTACCTTGAAATCAAGGAGCAGCTGGGCAGGAGTGGGATGGGGTGCAGCTGGCTGAGAAAAGACAAAGGCTCCAGAGCCTCTCTGTAAGCCATGGATCCCCTCTGGGGATTAGATGGCCCAGGAGCTGGGTTTCCCTCTTCTGCACAAATACTCTGCCTCTTATTTGGGTGGGGAGGCTGCCTGAACACCTATTCCTGTGCCTTAGCTGAAAATCGTGTCAAACTGGGGATGCCCCTGCCACATCTCAACATAATAGTGGATTTTTTTTTTTGAAAGTGGAACGGGGATCAGGGAGCGCCTGATGACTGAAGGCAGACACCAGAAGATCCAGCCTGGCCTTCAGGACGAACCTCTGCTGGAAGACAAGGGCTGGGCAAGTGGCTAATGTGCTTTAAAAAGCAAGCCCTTGAAAAGCATTTAGGTTGCATTCGGTGATGCCATAGCATGGGGTCCTTTTTGGGCAGGGACAAAGTGTAACTACACAGCAAGGCTTGGGAAAAGGGTCTAGAGCCAAGGCTGCTGCTGAATTTGTTGAAACTTGTTGGGTGTTGGCACTTACTGGAGGTGATGAAATAGCAATCAGAATATCACCCCATTGTATGGCTCCTTTTTAAAATAAGCCTTGCAGTGAGGCTTGCTCTTTCACGTGAATGGTGTGGGCTTCCACTTGCACGGGAGGGCCAGCAGTGGGGAGACCTGCATGGAGGTGTTGCTCCTGTGGGGTGCGGGAAGACACCACAGCCTGCGGCCGTGCTTTGCTGTGGAGCTGGCAGCTGGCACGGGAATTCATGGAGACAATTTCTGACTGTCCAGAGGTGCATCCTTCTTGTCAGAGGGTGTGGATATGAGCTTCCACAGCACCTTGTCTGCAGGCATCGCTCCCAGCCACGTCTGCCTCGAGAGTGTTCCCTGTTGCCCAGGCAGTGAGAGCACATTATAATCCGTGAGATGAAGAGCATTAGTGCCATGTTTCTATTAGAGCATTATGGATTATAGCAATCCTATCCCTTGGGAAATAGTTCAAAATTTCTTCTATTTCAAATTGGAGAGAAAAGGAGAAAGCTGTAACTATTTCTGTGGAATGCAAATTAAAGAAAAAACAGTTCGGAAATACTCGAGTTCTGATCGTCTCAGGTTGCTTAATTTTTTTTTTCCTTCTTTTTTTGGTCATGTCAAAATATTAAATAACATAATGTTTTATAAAATGGGTATGTAAAATTGTAAAATACGACAGCAAGCAGAATGTAACCCAGTAATATGATGAAGCCAAAATTATATATTTAAATACTCTCTATCTAAACAAACTGAGGTAGTTGGAGCCCCCTGCCCCCATTTCCTCTCTGCCAAACTTATTTGAAGTTAACATGTTCCTCTGAAAATATCCTCACCAGAAGATATTTTTCTGTCTGTTTTGTTGAGAAATCTTGTCTGGTTTGCTTAAGCATCCGTAGTGCACCATATTCTACGTCACATCTTTACAAAAGCTGGTGAGGATGCTGCCCCTGCAGGAGATATTCCCTCTCCTGAGCAAATCGTGAGGCTTTTACTTCAGGGTGGGGAGGGGAGAAAGTAAAAAACAGTTTGATCCCATCCAGAATGACAATGTTTTGTTGTACTCCTGTTGAACTGAAAAGCTGTGATTGTACATTGGGAGAACAGGATCACTCTACTCAAATAATTTAATTTTATTTCTATTCTGAGCATCCTTTGGCAAAAGCAAGGCAAATGCAGCAGATGCTGGGTTAAGGCACATCTTGCAGGTTATTGTGGATTATGGTTGCCTCTTGGCCCACATAACTGAACATGAAGTCACCTCTTCTGGTGCTTGGAGCTCTTGGAGAACCCAGTTTAATCTCTTCTTCTGTGGGAGGTTGTTTGCACACTCATGTTCCTGCAGAGTCCCCTAGCAAGCACCATGAATCAGGCAGTATCCTGGGATGGAGAAATGCCATCTCTCCTGTTAATGGTTTCCAGTATCCATAAAGCAGTTTAATGTTTATTGGAATGAAGTCTGGAACATAAGGGTTTCTCCTCTGAGCTGAGTGCCCTCACCAGATGACAACTGATCTGGCTCATTGAATGGTTTAGTCTTTGTGGAAATTATATCAATTCCAGCAGGAGAAAATGAGGAAAATTTACCCCTGAGTGCCCAGAACTGTGCTGGTAATGCTGCTCTCCTGCAAAGCTGTGAATCCTGGTCCAGGTCCCCTCCTCTAGTGTGGCAGACCTGAATCCAGGTTTGGTGTTGTCCAGGCATCTTCGATTTCACTTTATAAGTGCTCCTAGGGACCAGTATGGGAGAGGGGCAAAGGGGTCACCGATGTTTTTGAGGGAGAAACAGGAGAGTTTAAATGCAGTTCTAATACTAGTGAAGGTTTTATCTGTGTGCAGTCCACAGTGGTTTCTCTTGTCCTTGGAGACAGAGACACAGTGCAACTCTCACCATGGTCTAGCCTCTCTCCCTCTACTTTTTTGCATTGGCTAATGCCTGGATAAGTCAATCTCTGCAGTCACTTTAGAGGAAGATAGAATAAGATTGGTGCCAGAGAGGAAAAACCAGGCAGATGCTGATTTAAGGTCCCAGTCCTTCTGTTTCAGGTCACAGGAGAGAAAGTGGAGAGGAGAGCTGCAGCTCGGGGACGCAGAGCCACGGTGCTGGTGCCGCAGGAGAGGGCTCACTGGAAAGGGACTGGTGGTTAATGACTGGCGTAAGGGGCTGAAATTGTCAGTCAGTGGTGCTCAGTACACACCGATAAAATTCCAGGGAGGTGACCTGCCTTGTCCTGTGCCATTTCTTTAGTTTGTGTCTCATGAGATCCTGGGGGGGAGAGGGACAAGTGATTTGTTTGTGTTAATAAAAGCTTATTATAGCACTATGGTTTTCCATGCTGCTTTGCAAACTTAACTGTGTTCCTTACCCCAAAGACTTTATAGCTCTAAGTCTTTCATAGAAAATCCATTGAATATGCTCAGTTAATTATTTGGAGGGGAAGAGTGGTGAGATGGGAATCATGTAACCCTGCCCTTAGAAGTGAATTTATGCCTGCATGAGGTGAATCTGAAGCATTATGCTGACTTATTTGCTTGAGTGGCTGGCTAAAAGCCTGACTTTTTTGTTTGCTTTCTTACTTTTGTCATGATTTGTGTTTTGTGCCAGAAACATGCAAAACGGTGCTGTTTCCTGGGGCTGACCCCTGCTGTGTCTGACCAGAAGGCTAGGTTATTCATTTCTTTTCAGCACATAGAAATGCCTGTTCTTGCCTGCATCCTTGTTATTAGTTCCTCATCTGAGAGAAACATGTACTGCTTGCTCAGTTTCCCTCTTGGACTTGGACCTCCTTCTTGTTCTGATCCAGACCAAGAGCAACCTGAGGAAAAGCAACATCTCCAACCCCTGCATGGTGTCTGCCTGTGGCTTCTGGTGGTGGAGGGAAGATCAGGGAGGTGAAGCGGACCTCGGCTTTCCCTCACGGCCACTCGGGCCATTCATGCCCCCCGATGCGGAGGCTGCTGGATGGGAAGCGTGACAAGCAGGAGCTCATCCAGCCCTCATCCCCTGCCCTCCCACCCGCTGCTCTGCTGCCTGGCCTCTCCTGCCAGCTGCAAGGAAGGGCTGGTCCTCCTCCCGGCTAGCCAGCAGCGCTGGGGGTAGGTAAGTTTTGGCTGAGCGCCATGACAAACCATTGCTAGGGCCAAGCAGGGAGGAGAGGACCTAGCAGATGTGCTCATGCAGGACTGAATTTTTGCCATCCTCAAGGACCCAGAAAAGCAAAGCACTGACTGAGTGGTTTTTCAGCCTTCGTCGGGCTGCTGCCCTGAGCTACCTCCTGGTTGGATTATGCCAAGGGAAGGGTCTCTATGTACTCTTTAGAGACCTTTATTCAATACTAATGTCTTCAGTGACATCATGCTAGTGAGGTTCCCGAGTCTGACTGCAGAGCGGTCATGCTGTAATAAACCTGGACTTGGCTTCCCCGCTTGCAAAGGCCTTTCCTATCTCTTAAATAGAGAGGAAGGGATTTGTGCCCAGTTAGGTGAAAGGTGTATTAGCTTGGGCCCATCTTTGTAACAAGCTGCTCCCAAATTTGAATCACGTTCAGATGCAGAGGCTAACTTTGTAGCTGAAGCCCACCTGTAGCATTAATGGAAGTGTTTCATTTAAAAACAGCATGGAACTGGCTGGCGATGCTCGTGAGAAACATCTCGTGCTATTAGCAGGCACTGGTCCTGCTGGGAAGGGGGTAAATGAATTCTGCTGGCTCTGGGAGGCAGGGAGCTCATTACTTTCCTGGAGTAGGCAAGTAACAGGGGAGGCGAGGTGGCAGCTAGAGAGAGAGAGAGAAAAGTCTTGTACGCAGACTCCTAGCTGCTCTTGACCGAGCAGTGTTGGGTGCTGGAGTGGGAGGATTGGGTGGGCGCTGAACAGGGCTGGGCATAGCAGGCAAGCACAGCCCCCGCCACCTACAGCCAAATGTTTGGGCTACGAGTCCAGAGCTGAGGCTGGAAAGACGGTGGGAGCCTAGTGCATGCTCAGTCAGCACGGTTGCTGCCCAGGACCTGGTGAGCTCTGTGGGACCCCCGGGCCAGGCTTGTACCTGCTCGCCTGACGCACTGCGTTACCAGGCTTGCCCGGTCCTGATGCTGATGTGAGCTGCGACGAGCGGCAATGGCAAAACTCTGTTCTTGTATTCTCCTCCTGGTGTGGCCCTTGACTTGAGTTTGAATCAAAAGTGCTGCACAGATCTGGATTTATTTTTTATTTTTTTTTTAAATTCTGTCACTCTAAAAGATTATATATCACTGTGATTTATATAAATTGGGAGGTACAGCTTTTTGGCATTCTTTCTTTTCTGTCTTAATGGCTTTTAGAGCTGCATTACAGCCAAAAAAGAAAGAAAAGGAGAGACAGGTATTAATTTAGGGTAAGAGGAGGTCACCAGAAAACCTGACTGTACATCTACCAGGTGCTTTTTCTGTGTGCAGGGGGTTTCCGCAACCAACAGAGTGGCTAAAGCAAGTTTGTCCATAGCTGCTGCTTTTTTGTTTAAGAAAAATAGGGGCTGACTGCAGAGGGATGCGTCAGGAGCTCCAAAATGCCAAGCATTTCCCCATGGTAGGCTGTCTCGCCGGGTATGTGCTACTCAGCAAATTTTCCCTCCTGAGCTCAGAAAGCATCAGCTCCAAACCTTGCAGGGGCCTGTCCAAACTCTGCCCCCTGTGTGAGGGGTGCTGATGGACCAAACAGCCCCTGGGTGATGGTGGCGAAATTTGCTTGGAGAGTCGAATCTGTCACACACCTTGTTCATAACCTCTTTGGGTTTGATTCCTTGAAAACGTGAGAGCAAAGAGGGACTGCTTCCAAAACGACTTGAGAGGCTCCCCATAGTCTAATGCTGGACTTTCTGTCCCTCTCGTTTGCAAAGAGGTTATCCTTGCTATGCAGTCAAAAATTGATCCAGAGGGAAGCATTTACCCCTCTTTGGCTGTTCAGTATTTGGTCCCTAGACAATATGATTGATATACAGTCTGCTGTATATTTTATTAGGTGAAAAAGTACCCACTGAAGCATAGTATCATTTCCAAGGGTGACCTTGTGACAGCGGGCGGCAGCAGTGCACATAAAAATGATAAAAGCCTGGCTAAAACCCCTGGCTGCATGGGTTGAAGAGATGGCTCAGAAACTGTTGATAGATGAGTTAGATTAACAGATATGCGTAGGCTCAGAAGTTGACTTTTTTCAAAAAGGCAAATCAGGGAAAGAAATTAATGCAGATGAGTGCACAGAAAATCAAGAGAAAGGCAAATGCAATGGAAGAGAGAAGGAAGAGAGAAGAAAGGTTTGCTTTTTTAAAATCAAGGACTCTTTAGGAGGGAATAGGGCCAGACCAAGGGGTCAGCGTGTTGGTCTGAGCTGCAGAGGGAAAAAGGGAACGTAGATTGTGCTAAATAAACTGCACATGGGTTTCTCTATTGCTGTTAAGTTCTGTCTCTCTGCTTCACTTGGTTATTTGTGGTGTGTGTTTGTAGTGAGTTTTATGGCAGCGTAGATAAATTATCACATTGATTTTTCCTTCTCACTTTTTAGTGGGGGGCAATGGGGATGGTTTCTGTGTATTATATAGAAAGCAGAGTGGATGTTAACAACCTGCTGGGTTTAGTCTGTAGAGGAGAGATGCCCAAACCAGTACTTGGAAACCAAACCCCTTCAACTGCAGGGAACCTGGGGGTCTGCATCTGAATTTGCCATTCAGGACCGTTTATAGTACCCAACAGAGGAATAAAAAGTTGAATACTGGCTCCCCAGGACTGTATATACCGCAGCTCAAGACAAGGAATGTCATAAATTGATAAAATCAGTGATTGATGTGATCACAGTCAATGTAACAGACCTGATTGTTTTTTGAGCTGTCATTGCAGTGGGAGTATAGAAGTAATGCTTTCTGTTCAGTACCATTTGGGTTTTCATGCCCTGCTCTGACAAGACAAAGATATTAAAGGTGAACAGCTAAGAAAAGGGCTTGAAGCAGTCAAGGGGAGAGAGAAGAGATTAATATTTCTGCCCAGAAGCTGGAGATGAAAAGGGAGAGTTGTGTCCGTGACAAACATAACCTGGAGTCACTCACCACTGACAAATGGGTTTGCTGACCAGAGTGCATCATCTCTCACCAGGGGACCGTGGGTCAGATGGGAAACTGGTGACAAGGAGTTTGCTACCTGAATTTCCCCAAACTATCTTTCACAGAATCACAGAATGAGAATCACAGAATCACAAGGGTTGGAAGGGACCTCGGGAGATCATCTAGTCCAACCCCCCTGCTAGAGCAGGGCCACTTAGAACATGTTACACAGGACTTCGTCCAGGTGGGCTTTGAATATCTCCAGAGAAGGAGACTCCACAAACCCCCTGGGCAGCC
>BOSO01004148.1:54715-71279 GCA_018403395.1 Gorsachius goisagi
AGCCCCCAGCCTGTACTGGTGCACGGGGTTCGACCCCCCCAGGTGCAGCACTCGGTACTTGCCCTTTTTGAACTTCAAGGCAATGGGTTCTGCTAGCAGGTTGGGAAACATACAAATTTAACTTTCAGTTCCCCAGCCTGTAAAATGTCCCTTAGAAGGGTGCAGAAAGCAGTCCTCACTGGAAGTGGTTATTTATTATTAGCATTTGCCAACCTTCCACGTCTAACCATTCTCTCCAAGTTTGCTGTTGGCAATAACGTGACTCCTACACGACCTTTGCTGCCTTTCATACCCTAGCATGCTCTGAGGAGCAAAAGTGCTGCCCATAGATAGAAGGGTTAATCCAAAAAGTAGTATTGAGTGCATTGCCAGTTATGCTGTGCTGCTCATCAGACCTCCCTGCAGCTGTGCCATGTTGGTTCATCGTGGGTTTGATGGCTTCAGTGTGCATTGTGCTCCTGCATCTTCCTGTGTTTTCACGTCTCCGTTCTGGGGTGTTGGATACCCATACATACGTGTGGGACCTAGAGGTGGGTCCAGCTCTGTTCCTGGCAGCTCAGGAGAGCTGCTGGCTCCAAGGCAGGTGTGTCTGGGGAGTAAAGTTTTGGATTTCAGGGGTCAGGGGAGGGAGAGGTTTGAGGACAGCGTTGACAGTCAGGCCCAGCTGTCATGTTAGCTAGAGTAATGACACGATCCTATGAATATTTACTTGCAACTATTTATATGAGCATGTGTTCTATATGGTTATTTTAGTAGAATTAATGCTTAGAGGATATTCTCAGTGAAAAATGTTTCCCATGAGTGAGTCAAATCAAATAAATAAATTTGCTGCTCACCATAAAATAGCAAAGGTACACTTAATTTTCCTGCTAGGATGACATCATTTCTGTGGAGACGCTAGCAAAATATCTTGAGTACATACAGTGCTTTGACATGAAAATAACTGGAATATAAGGTATTTCAAGTGCAATGGAAAAATTACTGTGAAGGCTGAAAAGAAACATGTACATTTTTACTTTGATTTTTACTTCAGTTTTGGAATTGTCTGGACTATATACAGCCACTTCGATCAAAACTGGTGCAGAGTAATTAACATTTTTATGTACATGTGCCAAAGAGGTTGAGGACAATAAGAATTCAGATACTGAAATGAAAGCCATCCCTTAAGAAAACATAGGTTCATTACTTAGTACAATTGGTACTACTGCAGAAAAAAATGAACTGTTAAATGAATATTCATTATGGATAAGGAAAGGTGTTTTATCATACATTTGGAAGTCACAGTGATACTGAAATTCTGCTCTGAGAGCAGGTAATGAAAATGCCAGACAGCCATTGCTATCATTGAACATCTTAAAATTTACATGACCAAATAATTCACACCCAGGAGTTCAGAAAAGATTTAGCCAAGAATAGCGCACATTGGTTGTGAGCAAACTGTGAAGGACACATCAGAGGAGGGTGGCTATGGGCACATGCATGCATTAGAGAGGCACTGGGATTGCATAAGATTATGCTATTTTTTTAAAAAGATACTCTGAAACCACAGGTAACTAAAGGCTGATTTGCCTAGCATTACATTTGGTCCAAAAAAAGAGAGACATAATTAGAAGAGAAGAGAAACATGAAGACAGCTGCTGCCCTTCAATATTGTTTTGTGGAAAACATGTCTTGTGGAATTGAGACAGCTTTTTGATGGGAATACAAATTTGGTTTGTGATGGTAAATGTTCTTGGTGATGTACTTCTCTAAGGTGTCACGCTTGGTGCCACAGAAGATTCTAATTAAAGGTTAGCAGTGGGTAAACTAAATGTAGTGCACATTAAATGGATTAAAAACATCTCACTGATAAATCTCAAATAGGAATTGCAAACAGGGAATCATCTTGCAAAAGAAGCATATCCCACAAGGGTCCCTCAGGGATCTCTTCTTGGCTCAATCCCTTTCATCGTCCCCCAGTCTTTCGGAAGAATGTATAAAATCATTGCTAATAAAGTTTGTAGATAACATAAAGGTGAAAAATAATAAGGACAGTTTAGTTCTACAGACTGAACTGAATTAGTTGATAAGGCTGGACTTTTCTCAGTGAAATCCTTTTGGATGCAGCCAGATTCAAGGTCATGCATCCAGAAGTGGAGAGTTTAGGGCATGCTTACAGGATTAGGGGCTGCTTCCTGAGAGATAGCAACTGTGAAGAAGACATGTGGTAGATAACCCACCGGCCCCTGTTGGGTTCTTCTTTCTGAAAGCTGCCTTCAAATACATACTGAGAAAATTAAGAGGCCTGTTCCCTATTTCTAGCTCCATTGGTGGGACCAGCAAGACAGTTTGTGTAAGTCCATGAACAGCAATGTTTCTGGGAAAATTCTGAGGAAGCAGGAGGCATTTACAAAGAAAAAGTAAAGGATTGGCTTAAAATTTGAATTATACCCAGTTATTGTTTTTCTTTTGTTAGTTCATGTTTTTGCTCCGCATATTTAATATAACTCTTGAGCAGAGAAGGATGGAAATTAATCTTAGGTTTAACATTGCTAGCTGTTTTATTGCTCGCCAGTGGATAAATACAATCCCTATCTCTAATTCTAAATAAGCCTGCATAACTATACATGCAATTACTCTTTTTACCTACAGACTCTGTCTATGATACCTACTTTCCTCCTCTTTTCTAAGGCTGGGCCCAGGTGTCGCTAGGTGCTACGTACTAGCTGAAAGTCCAAACCCTCCCAACTAACTGGCAGGAGTTTCAACACCTGTCACAACCTGCTGAGGAGGTTTGTTTTGCAAAGTCTCTACTAGATCATAAGAACTAGCCACAGGACAGAAAGAGAAAGGATGCAACAACCAGCTGAGTAGCTGAGACCTCCACGGGTGTAGCTGTCTGCTGACCGGTGAGACTGTGCAGTGGAAACGATGCAATTATTGTCACTTCTGTGGTTTTGTTATATATGGTCTGAACCCAGAGTAGTTTAGGAATAAGCCAGGAAAAATCAGAGCTGCAGCTAGACCCGAGTGTCCTCATAACCTACAGATGGCTTGTGATCCTGCCTCGAAAGGGAGGGGTATGGAATAGCAGCAAAGTACTCAGAATAGCACTGGTATAACTGGTAATATTAAGCCCCAGGTAAGTTAGGTCTGTATGTTACGGTAAAGTGCAGAGCAAGAGAAGAAATGGCAGTCACGGTGACCTAAGGGCACTGGGGGAGTGGCACAAACAGGAGAGGGTCTGCATGTCCCTTAGGAAGAAGGTAAATAAAAGGATGTTTAATAAAAGTATAATATAATGAAGAATGGCCCAGACGTAAGGCAGAGCAGCACTTTGGTTTTTCCCGTTCCATGAAGTAAGAATTATAAGACTAAGGAGGGGAAATTCAGTACTGAAAAAAGAAAATACTTTCTTCCTCTGCCTGCTTATAATTAAACTGCGGAGCAGATTGCCACAGGTTGATACTGAAATACTTTATTAAGCCTGTGTGTTTGAATTATATTATGCTAATTACTGTAGCTTGCGTTGCATTCTCTCGATATCCTTATGTCTGCCTATCAAGAATACCCAGAGTGGTCGTAATGACTGTTGTTAAAAATGTTCAGGGGTGGACAGATCTTTTAAGCCTCCTACTTCAGGTCTGGAAATAATCTCCAGCTACCAGAGATCCAGAGGGGACAGAACATGGTTTGGAAGAAAGCTGTCGTGGGGTAAGGTGCAGGCCATGGCCGGAGCCAAGGCATGGGACCATTTCAGCTTGGTTTGGGTTCAGTGTTTTCAATTCTTAGTTCTGGACTTTCTGTAAAGATCACCTCACCATTTTCTGCTTCTTCATGTGGTGTGAAGCAGCACAGTGCTTTTGGTTTCAACAGCATGCTACTGATTTACGCCACGCTTTGCCTAGACATAAACACATCAATACGGTGATTACCCCTGCTGCGCTGGTCAAACATACAGTCCTTTTCCCCCGATAGCCTGGGGGAGTCTGCACTTAGGAAATCTCTCATTTTTTCCATCTAAAAAAAAATAAATCTTCCACCTGAAATCTAGGGAAACGGTGTTCCTTTCTGGTTGTTTTTTTGGGGTTTTTTTTGAGGGGGAGGTTGGGGTTGGTTTTTTTTTTCAGCTGAATGTGAATAGGCATCCCATGAGCAACCAGGTGGAGAATTTTGGTCCTGCTGAGCAAGTCTGACTCTTCAGGTGCTCAACTGCAATTTGCAAGTGCTTCCGAATATCTTCTGGCATGTGAGCTCTCCCTTCTCTGGATGATGGTTTTTTGATTCCTTGTATTGTGCAAATATTCTCGCAGGTGGCAGGCATGCTGTAGATAAAACTTTTGATCCTTCGGAATCACCAACCTCTTGTAATCTTGGTTTCCAGCTTTGTAAATGTTACCCTTGCACATACAGCTTCTTGTTACTCTCAGATCTTCACCATTACTTCTTCATTTCAAACAGCATCATCTTCCCCGTCTCTCAATGTGCTGCATCACATTTCCCCAAGAAAAAGAGAAACTTCTCAGAGTGATCACTAGATGGCTACACTACCGCACAGGATTTCACAACTCTGCTTTTCCAGACCTTCAAACCATTTCTCACAGCCCTCTAGCTTGTAATATCTTTGGTCTGAATTGCATTCCAGCCACAAAATGCAATTTCCATATCTTTAATTTTCTTCTCAGCGTGTTGCAATATAATTCCACACCATTCGAATTTATTGTACAAAGAAGTTGCTGGGGCTTAAATGGCATCTAACCTCTGAAGTATCTGGTATTGTCCACCATTGGAAACAGGATCCTGGACTGCATGCCCCATTGGTTTGATCCAGTGGAACAACTCCTGCCTTTCTGGAGTCTCTGCAGAAAACCTTTGGAATCAATTGGGCATGACCCGGTGTGTCTATTGACCTGGCTCTGGCTGAGCAGCTCTGAAAGCCCCAAGACTGGGGACAGGTGTCGGTCCATGATTCAAACCTTCGCCAGCCACCACTGCTGTTTTACATGGATTGAAAGGGATTTCTGAAGGACGGACAAAAAAATCTGCCTATTTGTCTATTGTAAGCTAGAGCAGACTTTAAGAACAAGAAGTAGCAAATTCCAGAGAAGCGTTTTCCTTCCTCACGACCTTGTTTCTATCTCTCATTCGAATCAAAGACTAATGCAAATGTTAAACTTTCCAGTAGGAATTATTTCTTGCATTAGTTGGCAGGAGGGACCTAAAAAAGGCATGCCAGGATTAATTTTTGCCATATATGTTGTGTTCAGATCTGTGCAGAATAGAAATGCGTCCCTCCTCTGCCAAAAGTCCCTGTTTGTGCCCTTACACAAATCCTCCCACATTCTTGTGAGTAGTTACAATAATGACATTTATGTAATATCACTAGGTGTTTATAGCTGTGTAGTCTGAATGTGAATCTGGGTATAAATAACATGATCCTAATAATATGATACAAGCATCCTGGCTTGTATCAGGAATAGTGTGGGCAGCAGGAGTAGGGAAGTGATTGTGCCCCTGTGCTCAGCACTGGTGAGGCTGCACCTTGAATACGGTGTTCAGTTTTGGGCCCCTCACTACAAGAAGGACATTGAGGTGCTGGAGCATGTCCAGAGAAGGGCAACGAAGCTGGTGAGGGGTCTGGAGCACAAGGCTGACGAGGAGCAGCTGAGGGAACTGGGGTTGTTCAGCCTGGAGAAGAGGATGCTGAGGAGAGACCTTATCGCCCTCTGCAACTGCTTGAAAGGAGGCTGTAGCGAGGTGGTGGTCAGCCTCTTCTCCCTGGTAACAGACGATAGGGCAAGAAGAAATGGCCTCAAGTTGCGCCAAGAGAGGTTTAGATTGGATATTAGGAAAAATTTGTACCCAAAAGGATCATCAAGCACTGTGGCAGGCTGCCCAGGGAAGTGGTTGAGTCCCCATCCCTGGAGGTATTTAAAAGATGGGTAGATGAGGTGCTTAGGGAAATGGTTTAGTGGTGGCCTTGGTAGTGCTAGGTTAATGGTTGGACTTGATGTTCTTGGCTGTGTTTTCCAACCTAAACGATTATATGATTCTATGTTCACCATCTCCTGCATGCTAGAGAAATGTTATCTATGTTTTACAGATGAGGGAATTGAGGTAAATGGAGGGTAGTGAAATGAGTAACTGCTCTCACCTGAAAGCTGTGGCACCCAGCTCTATTCATGGGCGGGCGCAGGATGCGGGCAGTCAGCCCTGGGATGCCTGGGGTGCTCCAGGCAGAGGGCAAGTGCTGGGATGGTGCTAGCAGCTATACTGGCCTGGGGGCAGGAAAACAAGGGGGTGGGGAGCATTTTGAAGAGGGGGAGGGTCTGGTGAAGAGACCTGCTTTGAGTGAAACAAAACACCTGGCTAAAGAATAAGGTGTGTGGTGATACCATCCCAAGGAGAAGGGGACTAGAAATTTTAAAGCTAGTTGTGTGCTGGCAGTTCTGGAAATGCGATGTGAAAAGCAGGACTGTGGATATGTCTATCCTGGTTTATTTTCAGCTGGAGTCCACAAAGGGGGAAAAGCATCAGAAAAGGAGAGCTAGCAGAGCACAGGCTGGAGGTCTCTGCCACATAGCCATTTGGAGCCGGGGAGGGCAGCATGTGCTCCCCCCTAGGCTACCCTGGCTGGGTACCCTGGCTGCTCACCAGTAGCCCTGTGGGCACCCACTCGCTTACAAGGAACAAAGCAAACCTGGATAGTTTGCCTGTGAATTCCCCATGGGAAATAAAGCTCCCCATTTGGCAAACATTTGGTCTGTTATAAAAGGGAAATTGAAAAAGTGAAATCCCTCTATAAGTGCAGATGAGCTCTGAACTGTGCATTCAAAAAGAGCATCCCAGTTGTTTGGTCCAGGCAGGCTGGAGCCAGGGATGCACTTTCCTTGGCTCTAAAAGGTATTTCAGCCATTCGGAGGTGAGACAAGTTGGAAGAGCTTCAAGGTGGCATGGGCTGATTTGCTCACAAAGCTTCAGAAAAATATTTAAGCGTGGTTTGTTTGGTGTAATTGTCAGATATAGAAATGTGTACGTGAGAGTTCCTAGGAAGCACTGTGAGTTTGACTGCCAGGCAAAACTGGCATTAATTTCAGATAGTAATCTGTAGTGACAGCAGCCTGTTTTCAGGGAGCTGCTTTGCAGTCTGTGCTATTGAAATTTAGAGGCAGAGGAAGGTATTGATGGGAGCCAATATCTCCAATGTGGCCATCTCAGCAAAACTCTGAATATGATGATCAACATTGCGGCGATCATTTTATTTTGTCAGCACAAAGCCATGAATCAGCAGTGGCTAATGAGAGATGCCAGCTAATAAACGGGATTGCAGCAGAATGGTACGGACTGCTTTAGGCAGGGGCGCGTAATTTTGTAAACGGAGCTGGCACTTGTTCGAAGGGAAAGGGTTTAAAGGCAAAGCGGTTCCTTCTGAATCCTCCACTAACCTGTCATAGAAATACTGATGCGTTGGCGGCAAGGACGGCTGCTTGGCTTTCACCTCTTCTTTAAGTTTCTGCTACAGTCCCATACCATCTGTCAGGATGCTCAGTGACTAGGTTACATTAAAACCCTACACACCATTACGCAAGTAACGTCCCTAATGACTTGACGGGCTCCGTGTGGTTCTCCCAAGAGGCTGACTGCTACCGAGGCTCTTGCATCTTCCACCAAGGAAGTGGCAAACGCAAGCAAAGCCCTGGGATTGCTAAGGCAGCTTACGCAGCGCTCTCCTCTGCTCCACAGCTCCCTGGGAAGCTTTTCTTAGGGAATTTTTTTTCACAAGTGGATGAGTAGTTTTGGCTTCACTTTATCCAAGAGCAGAGGAGAAAATAATCTGGGCTAGGAGTGTGGCCCAAGGCTTTAATAACCCCTTGCTCCTCTAGGGCTGCTCTGCATTGAGTTTTTCCCAGCAGTTGTGCCCTTTCACAGTTCACAGGATATGCCCCAGGTCACCAACCATTTTGCTGAGAGGTTAAAGCCAGCTGTGGGCCGCAAAAGGAGGGGGCAATCATCTATGCAGGAACGTGCTTGTCTCTGCGTCTCTAAAATTGACCTTCCCTCCTGGAACGAACAGCTCAGAGGAGGAGGATGGGTGCCCACGCCCCTGCGATGTGGCAGACCCTGTCCTAGCTCAGGGGCTGGGCAATGCTCCAAAAACCTCAGGGAAAAAAAAAAATAATTAGTTTATATTCTCTGTTCCACCCCAGATCTGCCTGTGGATTTCTTACAGCAGCAACCTGGCCTCAAAAACTGCCAATGCGTAACACAGCATTTCACATACTGCGCACTACACAATTATTGTGAGAAGGCTGCTCCGTATTAGAAGAGTTACAGAAATGTCGCCTCAGCAGTCAGCTTTCCAGCCAGGAACCACTGCCTTCCTCATCCCTCTGCTACACTTTTCTGCCCAAATGTCAGGGACTTGTATCATTGGGGATTAACTTCGTTCAGCCTCCATTTTGAGATTAATAAGAAAGTTACTGACAAGATTAAATAATTTTCCTTTTTTTTTTTTTTTCCCCAAACACGGAGAGGAAACAGGCACTGGGTGAATTCGGTGGTCACAAACATAAGATACAGACTTTCCCATAATTGTGCTTAAAACCCACTTGAAAGAGAGAATTTTTGGAACCATAAAACACTTTTATCTGCAGGATTGAAATCGGGTTAACAATTTTCTCAAAGAACAGAAGAAAACTGACTGCTCTGGGTCATGCAGTGTGCTTGCATGTCTTTGAAGCTCTCTTCTTAAAATTAATGTCCCAATGCACAGTTAAACTTGCTCGTTTTTTTTTTTTTCTGGCTGACACTGAGAGGTCTTTGGAGTCAATAAGGTTATTTTTCACCTCGTTGGATAACCAGAGGATGGTGATGGGAGCTGGGAAGTGCGCAGATCTCCACCAGCACCGGGTGGTGAGTTTTGGAGGAACAATCCCAAATGCTCATTCAGGCTTTGGTTAAGTGTGAGCTGTTCCTGATTCTGGCCACAGTCACTGTCACTGCTGTAGATTTATGTTGTTGTGCTTTTGCTGCTCATTACAATTTTTCAAGAGGAAAAGGCATTCATCAGCTGTGACATCAGACAAAAAGTAATGAGTCGTGTTACCCGAGCCTATTCAGCAACGAGAGCCCCGAGAAAATGTAGCTCACTCTGCCCACGTGGACCATGATAATGTGTAAAGAAGCACAAGGCTTGGAGTAATTACAAGCTGAAAATAATTACCGAGCTCCAGCCTCCAAGAGGGAGTGTGGTCGAATGATTTTAACTCTGAACTGGTGGGCAGGACTCATAGATCAGCGTTTAGTCCTGCTAATGGCTGTGCGCAAGTAAACTAAATCCGTATTTTGATTTCTCTGTAAAGGGCATGTGACAGTTGTGGTTTCTGGAGAGAATGGGGGCTGTATAAAAGTGGGCTCTGGTGTCCCTGGCTTATTGGAGGTGTAGTCTAGTGAATGACAGCAGAGGATGAGCCTTTGAGTTTTCCAAATAGTTCTGGAGATAACCTAGAAGTGAAAAATACTAAAAATCAAATGGCTTTAGCAATACTTGGAGATAACATTTAGGATCTGATATACATCATCTGGACCAGAGTAACTTCCTTCAGAGCAACCGCGTTCCTCCTTGGCCCCGTTTAAGAACTTCCCTAAAACTTGCTTTCGTGCTTGTGATTCTCAGGAATCCCCCAAGTAGCAAATGCACTGATGCTACTTAGTGTTTAGATGCCCGCTATCTTATTGCTGTATTGCACTGCACCATCTTTTTTACGTTCACCTGTTGTTTATCCTCTAATATTTGTGTTTCAAATGCTGTGCGTCAAAGCCGGCTTGTGTTATGCCTATGTGCCGTACCTACTACTGTGAATTGAGGTCATACTGGACTGTCATGTAGTTAATAATTTGTTTTCTGGTCTGTGCTCTGGCAGATGACTCTGGACTGCCTGGTCCTATTTGGGCTGCCGATACTCTGATGTGGCATTCCTTTGCTTTTCTCATTTTCACCTGCACCGCAGTCCAAGCAAGCTGTTAAGTACAACTGAGATAGAGCAGGGGATATCATTGTCTTCCTCTGAATACACAGATGCATTCTGACACCTCTTAATCCTGAAGGCCAGGATGTCAATAAAAAATTGGAAACGCTGGGGCATCATCGTGTCTCACCTTCAATATAATCCTAACACAGGGTCTGTGGCCTTGCGTATGTGACGGATGAGTTTTTATGACTCTGTTCGGTCGGCATATGATGATTGCGGTGTCAATAACTAGCTAGAACCTCTGCCTGCTTTACAGGTTATTCTGCTCCTTTAACTGCTGCTCTACAGCCCTAAGCCCTAAATTTAAAATCTGTGCAAGAACTAATACGCATCTGCGAAATTAAGACTTATATTCCTCTCGTTATTAATCAGCCCTTCCCTGGCAGGTCCTGATTGTGCTCCATGCTGTATTAACGTTACTGCAATGCTTGAGATCCATCTCCCATCTCGTCCTTTTCTTTCTCTGATTCCTTTTCTAACTTTCAGGCTAAGAAGGGCCATTCAGTCAGAAGGTGGCAGGTGTGAAGTGGTGGAGTTTACAGGAAAAGAAAAGAATCAGCGAACAATGCGTTTATTAGACTGTTTTATGTTAAGAGGGAAGGAAGGGGGTTTTCAGAGACTGGAGAAGAAAAATTAGAGAGCAGCGTGTCTAGATCTGAATTCAGATCGAGGTTAGGTAGCCTCAGAGAGTTTTGTTTTGTTTTATTCCCCTAACTCAGGACAATCCTTGCAAAAAAGTCAATGGATAAAAGAGAAATAGGCCTAAATCTAAATCCTGGTCTTAATTTACTGAAACCCTGGGGAGTCCAGATTTTGATCTGTGCTTGAACTTTGCATTTTGTGGCCAGGGTGGAGCGAATTTGGAATTTTTTTTTTCTGATTTTTTTTTTTTCCTGAACAATGGCCACCTCACGCCCTACACCTGCCCCCCCCCAAATAATCTAGATAATTTTAAAACATACATTTTGCAAAAGCTTTAATTTTAAGCAGCTTATTTGTTGAAAGATGGAGACTGCTTGTACAAGCCTATGTTCTGGTATGATAGACTTGAAATAAGGATGGAAAGAGGTATTACCATTTGATAAATTATAATCTTCCAAATGGAATAATGATTTCTGTGTAGAAGCCATGGGGGTCTTATAAAATATTAAGAATTTATCTATTCTAGCCTATAGCTTGAGAGAGTTTTTGTTAGTCCAAAGCTGGGAATCCAAATGCTATTTTCAAGGGTGGTTTGCTGCATACATGATGGCTAGTTCTGTCTTTTTGGCTTATTAGACTTTACAGAGGCTCTTGTCATCTTTTTAGACTTTCATTTTCCTTGGAATCCTTCCTCCTTTTATTCCCCTGGCAATATACATTATTCTCTTTAGTGTGATGTAGTGTTTGTTATTAGACAGTCGTGTTATTATTTATATAGCTGTATTATTTGTATGGCATTAGCTGCTATAAAATTTAGGTCTGAGGTCTCCTAGCTCAAGCTCGTGCAAGTGTGAACGTGTAGAGGATGGGGTGCTGAAGCAAAGAGCCCATGAGCCGAACAGGCAGGAGAGGGGAAGGGGCAGTGGCAGCCCAAGGAGGTGAAGCGCTTGGTTGGAGCCAGCCCAGCGGGCCAGCATCAGCAGCTGAACTCACCTTGAGCTCTGCCATTTGGGAGCAGCATATATTATCCCATGGGGCTGGTCCCAGAGCCAGGACTGCCCAGTGACGAGATGAAAACTGAACTGACTGAAATGAAGGAAAAGGACTTTTCCCTATGGAATACAAAACACATGTTTTAACATAAGATTCCTGCTACTTCTCATACATATGATAGCTTTCATTTTGATGCCTCTGGGTCATATCTGTATTGTATGTTGGAGGATAATGTTAGCTTGAAATGAACTTTCTTCAGGTGTGTGTGCAACCAGCCCTGGTAACACGAAGCTCTGGGGACAGCCAGCCCAGGTCTCTGTGCTGAGATGGGAATGCTTTGCTGCAGTACGGGCACACTCCATATGTCTTCAAGGGCTCGTGGAGGGTTTACCTAAACTATCTAAGCCATTCCAGCTCCTGAACAGGTAAAAATGACATTCCAGCAAGGATTATCTGTTAAACTCTAAGTGGCTTCTTGCTCATCACTTTGTTATTTTCAGAGATCAGGTCAAGAGGAACGATCGGGTGTGATGAGGGAATAATCCATTTGCTTCTGCTAAAATATGCCTAACAGAGCGGAAGAGAAATGGACTATTCTAAAGATAGGGAAATAACGTAGCAAAAGAAAGATGGTTTCATGAATACTATTGCTGAGGAAGCAGAAACTGTATTATTAAAAGAATTATTCTTTTGACCTCTAAATAATTCCAAGTCTATAAAAGGCAGACTTTTGTCAATAAATGAGTGTCATTAAGACAGATCCATACAGAAAAAAAAATCATAAATCAAAAGGAGGAGGGCTGCAGTATCAGAGCACAGCTACAAATTGCTGTTCTGCTCATTTCTGCATTGTTAGCAACCTGCTGATAAATATGAAATGCACACAAAATGTCTGTAGCTATTTCATCAGCAAATGGCCCAGCTTTTGAAAATAGCTGGAGCAGGTGGAGTTAGCTGGACACAGGCCTGGGCGAAAAGCCGGTTTAGGTTGTGTTCCCATCTTTGATGAGGACCCCCATAGAGCACTGACTTACTTCCATTGGACTTATTTTCATTGCACCTTGCTTCTAGGACCACCCCAGTGAGGGCTTGTTAGGGTGAAGTAGCCCAGCCTGTGAGGCATGGTGGTAGTGATCTGCTTTGAATGTTGCACCTGATTAACTCCAGGATTTCCGGGGACAATCTGGATGTTCAGGGGCAGAACTAGAATTCTGGGGGGTGATAAACAACTAAGTGAAAAAAAAGCAGAGAGGTTAAACCTCTTAGCATACTCACTTCTTCAAGCCTCTGTTGAGTTTCTTCCCTGAGTTTAAAAAGCAAGAGGGAGGTAGGAAGCTACCAGACTGCTACTCCCATCTTATCTAAGGTCTATTGAATAATATATCATAATGTGCATAGCATGCCTTCTCAGTGGGGAAAAGAAAAATACTTTTGCTAGGAGTAAGAGGGGTCTACAGAGCCATCAGCAGAGAAAGGAAGAGAATTGGAGGATGCCCCAAAAGGAAGAGGAGACAGGGCAATGGTACAAAAAGCTCATGGAATAGGGAGGGAGGAGGGAGAATAGAAAACCTCTGATATGTGGTCAAATTCAAGTGTCCAATGTAGGCTTAGGGGGAACACTGGGCTGGTGTGGTTACAGTAGGTATTTTCCACAGTTGAGAGAGACAGAGGGAGAGATATCTTGCAATGTGTCTGGTCCTCTCTGGCATCCCAAACCAATGTAATGCACTGCAATTGACTTAACTGCAGCATTGGCTAGGGCTGGATGATGTCCTGGACCTCCTGGCCTGAGCATCTTGACCTCTATTCTGTCCCAGCTCTCCTGCTGGGCTTGTGTGGAAGGGGTGGCCCAAGCACCCCGGGGAAAGGCAACCCAGCCAGGAGGAGGGTGGTGGGGGAAGAGGTAGGGCCATGCTCATGGGCGGATAGTAAGAGAAGAGGTGAGGGCCGGGGCAGAAAGGGGGATGTGTGACACATGGCCTGTGGGTCACAGTGGGGACTGGCTGAGGGACACTGAAGTGCCAGGGGATGGGGACAGAACAAAAATATGCCCTAAGAAGAATGAATGCTCTTTGGATTGCAAAGAGCTTGGCCTACAGAAAAATACAACTTTCCCCTATTCTGCCAGCCTGCCAGATAATATTTGTCAAATGATTTGGGATGAGAGCACAACAGAAAGATAAAGATATTATCATCTTCCATTATTAAATCCTGATGGAGGATTTCTTAAATGCAGCCGTTTCAGAGGAATGTGTTATTTTTTCCCTTGACATGTGAGATAGTGAAAAAGTAGGACTTTCTCCTCCGAGTTTAGATTGTGGTTTGTCACTGATTAGAGGAACCAGAACTTCTCTGCACTCAGTGGCTCTGAGCCATCTTCATGAAGCTGGTGCAGTAAACACACTCTGACAGTAGGAATTAATGTTATAATCATATCAGGACTGTGAACCATAACTTGTTGATGAAGTTGTGAGAAGTGCACTTACCAGATATAGAATGTATGCAGAGCATTTGATGCATTAAATGTCAGATCCCCACAGCCTACATTCCAGAAATAAAAAAGGATAATTAATTTCCATACATCTTGGCACATTCCATTAGAACAGTGACAGCAGAAGCAAACGCTGTTACAAGTGGTTGCTGAAAAACTCTATTGAATTTGGGGAATAAGAACAGCAATTCAGGTTCAGTCTGAAAGTTCATCTCACTCAGAATCTTCTCTCCATAATGGCTAGCGGCAGAGGTTTAAGGAAAACTTATGAGAAGTGAGGGAGCACAGGCTGATATTTTCCCTGATCTCGTCCTACCTTCTAGTAGTCCATGGTTCATGGACTTGATCTATTTTTGCCATGTGTTTAAGAGCCCTTGTTGAATATATTTTTTATTTGTCTAACCATATTATTTTTAACCCAGTTTTATTTTTGGCATCAGCAGTGTGTCAGATCAGTGAGCTTCACAGTTTATATATACATGTGTGAAAGAGCAATTCCTTGTGTCTCTTTTTAAACCTGCCACCTGATAATTTCCCCCATTTCCTCCTACTTCTTTCATTGTGATATATTATGAAATTGAATACAGTCCCTTGTTCACTTTCTCCAGACCGCTTACTAAGAGCATGAGCTAGTTTATTTCCAAGCTGAAGAGCTCTACTCCGTGTATCATGTCCTTTCCTCTGGTTCATCCTAGCACAGCCTTTAAGTACTCAAGTGATAAATGCCAAACAGCTGAACTTCAAGCCTATTTCTTCCCAGAACTGCTTGCTATCTCAAGGCTAGCAGCCATTCCCGCTCACACCAGAGCTTCCCTTTCTACAACCCCCACCCTATGATGGTTGTCTTGATCCTACCTGGCACCGCACCTACCTTTCAAGACAAACCATTTCACTTGAGAACTCTTCACTCTTCACTTGAGTTCTTCTTTTGAAGTGTGTGGGGGAGGGCTTTAACCTCATTTTAGAGACTTCTGGAAGCTCTTTTTTGGACAGGAGCAAACCCAGAGAGGTATTTGATAAACAAGGCACTTGTTCTGTTTTCTCATTTAGCTATGCTAACCTGCTCCAGGGGAGACCTCTTCTCTCACATACAAAAGGGAGGAATGCCAACAAGGCACACAGACCTTGGTAAGGTACGATGAAGACCTAAATACCTAGAAAAGTGTTTGAACAGGAATTTCCTGAGCCAGCTATGGTGCATGAGAGAGGGCCCAAGGAAAGTCCAGTACATATAGTCTTCTCTAGGTGAAGACTTTTGGCCAGTGCTGGAGATAAAGTACGAGGCTATATGGACTTTTGATCTGACCTACTGGAGCTGCCTTAACACTTAAGACAGAAATAGATCATCTGAATCTTGTCGAGCAGATGAGGGGTCACCTGCACTGGGGCGGCTGCAGCCTTGCTCTGAGTACAGAAGGGGGACAGGGTTAGGGAGGCAGGGTGGGCGAGTGTCAAGGCGTTTCCGTCCTCTAGCAGAGCTGTGTTAGCACAGCAAAACACATGTCTATGTATGAGACATTTGCTGCTGAGATGTTCACTGAGGTGGTTTTTGGCCTTCGGTGGTCCTCAGCCTGCTCCAAGCACCCCTTGAGTGTGTCCCTTTGAGGCTTGAGCAGTTTCTTCTGTTGTGTTTGTGGATCCGCTAAATGAGAGGGGGACTGACTGAGCCTCAGGGTGATACTGCAGAACTCAGTGGTGGCCTTGCTCCTGAAGAGTTTTATCCACACTTTCCTTCCTTTCTTATTGGTAAAGGTATATAAGCCTGTTTGTGCTGGAAAACTTAAACCCCTCACATTAATTGCATGCAATCTCTTTTCTCTGATGTAATCAGTTTCAAAAACTTCTGTTCTTAAAGAAAATGGCAATGCCCAAAATATGGTTAACCAGTCTTCTGGAACTTTTATGAAGGCAGATTTTACCTACCATAGAAACACTCCTTGGCTCTTATAATAAATACCTCTGAGCCCTTGCTAAGTGTTTCTCTCACAGCAGCCCTCATGATTTCAAGAAGTTTGGCAAATAGCCTCGGTGTCTCAGGCCCGTTCAAGTGATGCTAGAGCATGGCAGTCACATACCTTTTACAGACAGAATTAAAATATAAAACCATATTCTATTCTTACTCTTCCCAGTTTTGGATTGTGGCACTGACTGAATGGTAGCAGGAAAAATTTTACTGCATGGGGATAGTTAAATAAATGTCTTAATTGAATTGAATGGCAATAAAGAGTTCTGTGATGAAGACTCCTCACATACATCTGTCCCGATCTAATGTTGGGGAGGTTTCAATACGATCCCAAGGACGAGATTAAGACACTAAATCCGGTCAAATGTTGTACAGCCTTTCAACTTTATTTTTGACGCAGGGGAAGGAGGGAACCACGTGAGGAGGTAACAGAGGAGGTGAATGGGGAAAGGCAAAGGGGAAGAA
>BOSO01004149.1:0-10431 GCA_018403395.1 Gorsachius goisagi
CAGCACTGCTTAGCAACAACTGAAAACATCAGTGTGTTATCAACATTCTTCTAGTACTAAATCCAAAGCACAGCACTATGCCAGCTTCTATGAAGAAAATTAACTCTGTCCCAGCTGAAACCAGGACACATAGACACTGAGACACCAGAAACATCCATTCTAAGATGAAGGTTGTGTTGTCAATAACAACCTGTAATAAAGATGTATAAATATTATTTCAATTTTTGGACATGTAAGTTCCTAGTGGACCAACTTGAACTGATATATAAGAATTCTACTTAAAAAAAATGTCAGGATGGTGATGTCCTCTAAACAAACACATTTTCATGTCCTCCAGTAAGTAAATTCTGTTATTTCCTTCTGTAAATAAATTCAGGTCTTTTAAGAGCCAAACCCAGCCCAGATTCTGAGAGGAACAACACTTATGGAGTCTGACAGAGCAGTTTTAATTTACATATATGAACTGTGGAGTCTATTGAATTAAGTTTTCCACAAAGAACTTTGCCATTAAAACTAATTCCCAGTAATTCAATGTCTGAGAAACAAGGTGTCTGAAATACCTCTGCGCCCTGTGAGAAGGGTAGGTTTTTTTCTAGGGGAGATTTGCAAAACTGAGAGAAACACAAATCCTATTGACGAGGTTTCTTTTCAGGCTTACCTAACCTTCAGAAATTTGGAAAGACACCTTATCAATGACTAATGAATAGTATGTTCAGGTTTCATCTACTATATCAACTGTCTAAAGAAAATTAACCACAGTTTTGTATAATATTAAGATGATTTACAGGAATACCTAAGTTGCAATAATTCAGCACAAGAAATAAGTGAAAACACAATGAAAAGGAGTCCTAGATTAACCTGTCTCCTTAAAAAGAGTAAATCCTCAGCACTGAAACCTGCATAGAGATAACAGTGAAATGTTTCTGAACTGGAGAGGCTTTTTGGGTTTTTCAAAAGGGCAGTAGTTGGGATATGTTTTCCTTTAGCTTTGAAACTTAGCTATTATCTCTGCTGGACAACTCTTTTGAGACCACATTTGCCATTGACCTCTCAAGGAAGACCACAGTCACTTACAAGCTGCTAAGAAGCAATGAACAGAGATGTAATGTAAAGCAGTGAGTGCAGCTGAGATGGGGAGAGGGGCAGTTAAATGTGCAAAACACGTCAGTGAAACCCGGCTTAGCCAATGCCTCTGATTCAATTTTTTTTGTTTGGGATATGTGATTGTGACTCTGATCATGTCTTTCCCCTAGTCAAGAACTAAACATGTCCCAGATCTACTTTTTGACTCCGAGCAGCTCATCCTGAGGGCAAAATATTACAAGGAATGAGCAGCAGCAAATGAGTCATGAGCACTGTTGCCAAGGCATCCTAGTGAGTTGTAAAATCATCTAAATATAAATATTCTTTTCCCAAACTTCCCTTATTCTGCCTTTTATCTCTGTAGTAGTTTTGTCTGGTTTAAGCCCTTAGTATCTTTCCTTGTGGGTGGGGAAAGAATTATTCATGATGAGACATCGTAACTTATTTTCTTCTGTTTCTGAGTGAAACTCAGGTCAATGTCCATTTTTACCATTGCTTTTGGTTCAACCCTTCTTCTTGTCTAATATTGCCTTGAAGAGACAACTTAATGAGAATTTCTACTTGTAGACCATTCAATGCCCATACAACTGAAATGTATACCTATATATTTTTAATTCCATATGTTTGTAAAACAATTACTTAGTTTGATTATGCTTCCAAAAATTCTATAGAAGTGTCACCTATTAGGCTGTATTTCCTTGTGTATTTTAGTGCACGAAATAGCCCACAGGGACTAAAGCATTGTACACAGGAAAAGACTGTGATTATCTCAGTCCTGTTACTGGAGAAACTGCAGCACATATTTGCCCTAAATAATAAAGAAAGTATTAAAAACATAAACAGAGCCTCTGCTTGTCGTATAGAAAGTGTCTCTTTCTTCTCAGAGGTCTTTAAAATTACATTTGAGGGATTGCTTTTACTTTTTTTTTTTCTTTTAAGTTTGACCAACTATTTTTTACAATGTTTTGCTTGAGGACTTTTATTTTTGTTTGGAGAGGTTTAGTGGATTTCTTTATCTGTTTTGAGACTTTTCATTAGCTTGCTGGTTTTAAACATTGTACTTAGTAATACAATTCATCTTAATAAAAAGTACAAGTTTTGTAATTTTTATATTCAGGGAAGGAAAATTATTTTTAGCTCAGTGTCTGGATCCATAATGTCTTTGATTTTGTGTTTTTTTAACCAATTACTGTACACCCAGGTTTTTGCTATTAACATAGAATAGAATCGCTTTGGTTGGAAAAGAGCTTTAAGATCATTGAGTCCAACCTTTAAACTAACTCTGCCATCCCACCACTAAACCATGTCCCATTAACAGACCCACATGATCAGATGGAGTGCTAGGTTCAAGATAAAATCTTTCAAGATCCTAACTAATCAGCTTTTGTGGATTTGTAGAATCTATTTCATTTCTGTGTGTTGCTACAAAGATTGCTTCTGGCAGCAAGGCAGGCTACTTTCCTTCTAAGGTCACCTCTTATAATAAATGCTGGCAATAATGGTGCAATGACAGCATACTCAGAACACAATTCATACACAACTTTCCTACCATTCAGCTTCAAAGCTTCTAGTTCCTCTCAGATGTCATCAAAGAACCTCTCTGAAGTTAATGACAATGCTCAAGTTATATTGTTTCTTTGAATAGGCCAAAGCTTTTCTGAAAAATCCAGCAGCTGTTCCTTCATTGTTGTTGCATTACTTTCTACAAAGTCCTTTAAGATCATTTTTTAGGCTTTGGTTTGAATGGACCCACTGCTGTTACCATTTAAAAGAGTTAATCTAAATATGGTAACTTCTTTCACGGAATATATGTAAAATGTTATGCCTGGGCCAAGTATTCAGTGATTCTGTTTTTCTCAGATCTTTTTTCTGATTTATTTTAATGGTTTTCATTTTTTATATACCAGTTTGAAATACCAGTCATTCAATCAGAATATTAGACAAGCTCTGGGACAGTTGCTTCCGTCTTCAAATGAGAATTCAAATACATTAGTTTTACTTTGATTACCTCAGAAACTAAAATTATTGCATTTATTCACAAGACCTGAAGTTAAATGTAATTTAGTATAGTTTCTGTTCAGAAGTGGAACAGCAAAGCAGTAATGAGTTTATTGACTCACTTTGCCATCATGTACTCACCTTCACTCTTTCTGTATTGCTTCTTTTAACACACATACCCTTCAGTCTTAATCTGAGTGCTCTCCCCAGAATTTTTGCTTTTGTAATGGAGTGCTGCAGTTATGGCAGCTTCAGAAAGAATTCAAACAAAAACTGAATGAGGCAAAACTTTACCAAAGTTTTATTGCCAAAAAGTTCTTAAGCAAAAACAAGCCCTGTACCTGAATCTGAAATGTGTTGAATTTCTGGCTTACATGGTTGAAAAATTCAGACGAGAGGGAAGGATTTGTCTTTTGAATTGTGAGTTTATTTAAGCCCTAGGCTCATAATTAAAACAATGCTAAAACCCCATAAGTAGGTATCAAACAAATTAATTAAAGCCTTGTTAACTACTTTTAGTTGCTTTTTCAATCTTTATTATGGTCATAGTTTTACCTCAGTTGATAGCCTTTTCTTCCTTCTCTCATTCTCTCTTGCAGTACTGTTACGGCAGAGTTTGGAACAGGATCTAGGCAGGCATTTACGCTGATGTGCATACTCTTTGTGGAGGTGTCACTGCCACAATACACTCCAAATAGAAGAAATGAAGTTTCAGCATGTGTCAGCTTACGCAGCTCTCAGTATTTGGTAATGGTTCCATGTAAAGAAGAAAGGTAGTGTAAGATGTAGGTAATGTTAACTTGATGAATTAGATTCATGATACTGCTCTACTGTAGACATTTTTTGAAATCTCAGTAGCTATTTTATACCACTTTTTTTGGCAACTCATACAGTTCATAAATATCTTATTCTTATCCTCACTTATCCTCCCATACTCCAAGGAAAATGGGAACAGGTAACATGTATCATGTTGGACTAATTTGAGAATAAAGTCATTGCCATGCAATAGGACAGACAATTGCAGTTGTCTACATAATCTCACACTAAAATCCCACTGATTTGTGATGAACTCTGAATACAGAGAAAAATAGCTTCAAATATATTTAAAGTGAATAAATTTTCTACCCATATTTTCTCCCACATTTTTACTATTTTGTTTCTCTAGTTTGTTTGTTTCATATTTTATTAGCTTGTTTGCAGAGATATGATGGCAAATATTTATTTTTCAAGAGATGAATGCACTTATTAAGGATGTCCTTGGTAGGCAAATAACAAGAGAAACTTATGCATATTACAGTTTTAAGGTCATTTGATCCATTGCATTTAAAATTCATTTCTTTCTTCTTAGGACTTGTGTAGGTTTTACTGGCATAGACTGTTATGAACACTCTGCAAAAGATGATAGAAGTCACTTTTTTATTAATGTTCTTTGTTTCAGAAAGAATGCAGGTAAAGATAAAGCATGTGTATTCTTCAAGATCACAGTGCTGTGCATGCTGAAACATTCATGGAAATCACCTCCACTTTCGTATGCTTATGAATTATTTCTTTCTTACTCTTTCCACATCACTTGAAAATAATACATTTGCTCTGAATGACTTTCAACCTAGTAATACCTGACAGCTTCACTGTCTAAATCCACTTTGGCATCAGTGTGAGGCAGTCAAAACCATTGACACCCATGCTGAGGAGAGAGAGCACCCAAGTGGAAGAATAAGGTGGTCTGAGGTGAGAGAGAAGGACCTTATGCACATTTCAAGGAGTTAGAAGAGCCAAACAAAACTCAGCCACTTGGGCGGCTCAGTTACCTGATAATCAATTGCACTGAGGACTGATTTGTAGAAGGGGTCTACAGATTTTTGCACATTATAAACATTATTGTCAAGCATGTCATTGAGAGCTCTGTGACTATTTATGGGGTAACTAAACCCATCAAGCACTACTGCCAGTCTGACAGAGGAAAAAGACAACCATCAGACCAGGATTTTGTGACTCTACTTTTAAGGTTATGTTTGAGCTGTTTCTTCCCATTAAGAGTCACACACATAGTATGACAGCTACGATATTCTGTACTGGACATAACAAAAGGTCAGAAAAGCCACATCCCCATCTAAGGTGGCATTACTTACACATTCCTGAGTATAGGGTTTTATCCTGAATAGGTTAAGTGGTCTTTGTCCAGGTGTTGTACATTTTTTGATTACCTCTAAGTCAAGGGAGTGAATCATCTAAATCTGAATCTAAATCAAATGCACCCCTCATTGCAAATGGCAACATGAATTAAAACTGAACTTGCAATACACAGATGACCTTCTGTACTCAGTTGTACATTGATTCACCTAAACTAAATAATGGTGTGGAAATCAGAAAACATAACTGTTTAAGGTGATGTCCATTTGTGTACTGCTTCACTCAGTGAAGGCCAACTTAGATGGTCATACTTTCAGCTGGAATCTTAGAATTCCTGAAAGGTAAATATATTCTGTACTACAAAGAGAATAAGTTTATTATTGAGGGAACCATTATTTCAAGTGAAAAAACCCTCCACTTCAACCTACATACACGTGAAATTCGTAGATGTTCGGAACCAGAGGAATCTATGCTCTTCAGGAAACCTGATATCCATCATACAAGCAGCAAACTGCATTAAGTAAAAAATACATATGTTGCAAGATCAATCCTTTATCATCAAAATTATAATGCCACTGAAAAAAGGAACAGCATAAATTCCTCCCACTCCCCTCCCTGCCTCCCAAATCTTATATTCTCAAAGGTGTTTTGGTCCCTGTGTAGGAGTCCAAAATCCCTTGAAATGTTGAACAGAACATTAGGCTGTTCAATGTCTTGGAGAATCTGGGCACAAACCAACAATAAAAATGATAGGTTTTAAAATTCTCTACAGAGTATCCTCAACCAGTGAAAGAGTGTGTAGAGAAAATTAAAGATTTGGTTTTCCTTGCCTTTGGGAACTGTTTTGGTGACTGATTTTCCATTTCTCAGGCAGGATTTTTGTCTTCAGCTGGCTTTCTCCTTCTCTCTGATGTCTTTCTTTCAGCTTTGCCCTTTTATGTTTTCTTACTGAGTTGATAGCCAGTAGACTGAATTATAATTTTCCTGAGGCATTCTAGCACTGTGTTCTCCAATGTATATGCCAGCCACAAACCATGTTAAAACAAGGCAATGCCTAACTGTTCCAAACATCCATACCCTAGTAATATTGTCTTTAGGAGCTGGACATGATCTAGTAAAACTCAGCTATAATCAGGGCAGGTTCTTAACAGGTAATAATTTTGCCTGCTTTGCATGGTTCCTCTTTGATATGCTCCCTATAGTTTTAATCTGGCGTGTATTCTATGTTTATTTTCTATTTTATTTCCTGCATTCTTTCCTGCAATTTAGTTTTCTGTGTCTGATCCTTCCTTTAAATTTTGTGTTTGTTAATTTGTGATTTCCCAAAAAAAATCATCCTTTAGTTAGGTGAGAAAAGAAACATATATCCTTTTTTTTTTTCTCTTGTGACCTTGGTTTTCTTCAGTTTTAGAGCTGGAATTGCCTTCTCAATTACACATAATTTCTCGTAGAGTGGATAGTAATTGCTTTTTTTCCAATCAGTGAAAAAAAAAAGCTCATATATAAAAAATGTAGTCACTCCCTTTCTGCAACCTTTCCTTTTCCTCCGTCCTCTCTTGAGTAGTTAAACCGTGCCTGTGTTCTGGGTTTTTTTATGCTAGATATAAACGAAATAACAATTCATGTCTTCATCTCTGTGTGTCAATGGACTCTCCTTAAACTAGAGATTCCTGCTGCTCTTACTCTCAGTATGATGTGAAACATTTGTTGATAAAAGCTGTGATAGCATTACTTGAGGTGAGTTCCCTTCCACATGCCTGCTATGTGTGGTTGTGACATCTCTTCTTGTACAGTAGGAAGACCTAACAAGATTTTTTTTAAAAAAATCAGACTTCATCTAAGCACATGCGCTAAAGGAACTTGTCCAAAGCACTGAGTCATCACCTGCTGCCCGGGTCAGTGCTGCCAGCAGTCTGGTGGGGTCTGCTCCTGCCATCCTCTACGATTCATCAGTTTGGCTACGATCCTGTACCAATTCCTAGAGCCAAATCAAGCTTCACTCCACCAATATCCTCATTGTAACTGTATGTCTGATACAGGTTCTTCTCATCTGTGTTTACATCAGCAGGGAGGGAAAACTGAGAGTACAGACAGAATAAGATGTTTCCTGTTTGACCTTTCCTGTTATTTCAGTGGGAAGGTTTCAATAGTCCTCCAAATCAAGTCAAACTGGAGCAGATCAAGTGATGGAGCTCTCTCACTTATAAGGAAAAAAAGATTTTCCTAGTCTGAAAAGACCTAATTTTGGGTCCTTTAGTATGCACACAAATAAAAATGCACTGCTCTTTTGAAGATTACAAAGAACTGGCCATGAAAAACTTCACAGCTTGATCTGTATTCTGACCACTTATAAAGCTGTATGTACCCAGTGAATATAAAGGCATTAAATGGCTGGAATAGGAGACAGAATTTGCCCTTTTTTAGGAATTGGTTAATAAGAAACAGACACTTCTGAGGTGCAGTGCTGTGCGACTGTTTCCCAGCACAGTGCAGCAATGCCAGACAACAACAAAAGACATAGATTACTAATTGCTGTCTTTTTATCAGCTAAGAGAAAATTTTGGCAAATGTCAAGCTGTCTTATTAATACTGAAGACACAGAGGGTACTCTTGAAATTCATTTATTTTTACCCTATGCTGTGCCTCATTGTCCCGATCCAATGTTGGGGAGGTTTCAATACAATCCCAAGGACGAGATTAAGACACTAAATCTGGTCAAATGTCATACAACCTTTCAACTTCATTTCTGATGCAGGGGAAGGAGGGAACCACGTGAGAAGGTAACAGAGGAGGTGAATAGGGAAAGGCAAAGGGAAAGAACTGAGGATAAAAGAGGGGAAAAGGGGGACGAGAGAAAAGGAGAGCTAGAAAGGGAGCGGGTTTACGTCAGGGAGGATGGAGTGAACGAGAGAGATAGAAAGAGAGGACTAGCGACCATCACCCCGGGTCCAGCGATGTTCTGGCACCTCCATCTGTGGCGCAGTCGACACTCTGCTACTCCAGGTTCAGTCCACGCCATGCTGACCTCGACAAGGCGAGTTCCAAGAGGTCCGAAGGGGAGAGACGAATACAGGAAAGAGCCCCCCCTACTGGACTGCACACACTCCTTTTACAGGGTCCCTTGCTCATGCACAGATCACACTGGCGTACATGCAGTTTGTGCCATATGTGCTGTCTCCTTCGGATGCCTTCTACCTTTTTCACACCTTGGGCCTTGTGCAGGTACATGTTGTTTTGTCTGCAGACCGTGAGGGCAGGACATGCAGGCGCATGGTGTTGTTTTCTCTGCAGACCATGAGGGCACGACCTTCTGAGTGGCGGGAAAAGTGGTACAATGGCAATGTTGAGACAAACTACATTCAGTAATGGTTCTCTACACTCGTTCAAAAATTACTTTCATTAAAATTGCACAGGTATAATTTAGGGATGTAATTTCATATGATTTCAAACTTGTCTACTGTTTTAAATGAATGGGTAGATATGCTTGAGTATAGCTGTTTATTGGTCCCACCCATAATATATAGCAGCAGGATGTGGAAAAGAAAGTAACATAATTTATACATAATGCCCAATTTAATGTACAAAGAAGAACTGGTCAGAGAAGGGGAAAAGTCTTGCAAATAAAATTAATTTAAGAGAACACTTCTGAAAAATCTTTGTTGTGGACAGTTTATCTGAAACCAGCACACTTATACTAGAAGCATGGTCTCTTTTATAACAGGAAGTGACAACTTTATAAAAGGCCATGTTTTTGTAAATTGGGCTTTGTAACACTGCCTAACAAAACAGCCAATAAGAAATAGGGCTGTTGTGTCAACAACAACATCACAGAAATGTGTCACAGACAGTCAATGTGGGTGCTTCCCAGAAAAAGCTCTAAGAGCTTGCTTTCAGTAGGATATTGATAGAGACACAAACTTTGGCATCCCACAGCCCTGGATGAGATCCTTGTTCTCAGTCTGTTAGGCTACATGCTGACTGTCTCTGAATGTGTAATGGGCCTGAGTGGATCCATTAAAACCATTTAGATAATTCAGCAGAGGAAATCTCAACTATTTGTAAAGAACCAATGTTTCAATTCTGTTGAGATTTTTTTTTTCTCTTTTTACTGCTTTTTCAAGTACAGTCCATTGCCTTTTCTAGTGTATCCTGTCAACTTTTTTTACTCCGTGTCCTTAAACATATTTGCTTTTGCCATATTAGCTACGGAATTACATAAGTATGTCTGCACTCTTCACCAGATCATAAGTGTACATACATGTGTCATCAATATACTAAGGCACATAATTTCAAAAATCAGAGGAAAAGGAACTGAACTCTGCTGTAGAAGTCTCCTGCAGGATTCCACTGCTGGGATTCTTCCAGAAGTTGCAAAACTCTAGGAAGACAATTCAGCTACTCCAATTTACCGCAGCTGAGATTTGGGTCCAGAGGTTTGAAATGTAGACAGCTGTGAATGGCAGAGTGCAATAGTGAAACAGAACTAAAATAAAACTGGTTTTTGTTTGTGTTTTTTTTCTACAAATAGTCAACATTATCAACATCTACTATTAAATAATTGTTAGCTGCTGGTGATGATGGGATGCTGTAGAATAAACTGATTTTTATTTGCTTTCTATTTTCATTCTAAGATTACATTTTTTTTTTTTGTGTAGTGTTGAAGTGTAAAAATAAAATGTTTTTTAATGGACAAATAGTCTTGGGTAATGAAAATTGTCCGAAACTTAGTATAGTCTTTAAATTGCCAGAAAATATAAGACTTGTAATGATTTTCCAACACCAAGAATGTCACTGGATTTAATGATTGTTGAATAGTTCACAAAGTTGTCCCTATCTTTCTGAATATTGCCTATGGTTTGGCATTGCTGAGTCTACTTTTACAGCCTGTTTGAAAAATCTGTCTCTTATTCTTTGTTATTTAATATTTGGATTGTGTGTGTTGTCATCCCCAACAATCCACCAGGGGCTGGGGGCTGGGGGCTGACCTGCTGGAAAGCAGCTCTGCTGAGAGGGACCTGGGAGTCCTGGTGGACGACAAGCTCACCATGAGCCAATGGTTTCCTGGGGTGCATTAAGAGGACTGTGGCCAGCAGGTCGAGGAAGGTTATCCTCCCCCTCTACTCTGCCCTGGTGAGACCCCACCTGGAGTACTGTGTCCAGTTCTGGGCTCCCCGGTTCAAGAAAGATGAGGAACTCCTAGAAAGTGTCCAGAGGAGAGCA
>BOSO01004150.1:0-17332 GCA_018403395.1 Gorsachius goisagi
GACTATACTCTTCGTTATTCCCATTTCCCTCAGGAGCATCAGCTCCACCAGCGTGTGCTCACTGCAGCCCAGACTGCCTCTGATCTTGACAGCTCACTTGCATTGGTGACCACCAGGTCCAGTATCGCATCCCCTTGGGTAGGGGTGTCTATTATCTGGTTTAAGAAAGCTATGTGAATTTTTTGATTGCAGTTCTGTAACTTGAAATGTTTTCATTTTCTATGGTAGCAAGCCTTTTGGCTATTTTGGCGGGATGATGTTTCAGCTGGACATGTTCCTGGTTTATGTATAACTAGCATGGATTTTATTCTTAAGAGTAATTTTTAATTTATATTTGGGGGGGTTTTGCCTGTGAGTTTAAGACCTCTTTAGGTTCAAATCTTATTATGAAGAGCAAAATGAATTTAGATTTCCAGCTTTAACTATTAAGGAAAAATAAAGCAGTAGCATCTTTTCCTTTCTCCATTGTGAAAGCGATTTGGATGATAAATGCCTGACCTGTGAACCTGATGGAACATTGCTGAGAACTATAGAGCTAGTCATTCCACAATTTTAATATGCAGCTGGTTATAGCATGTCTATGAACACAAAAAGATGTAAGCTCTTATTGAAATACCAGATAGGGTATTGAAATACCGGATAGATGACTAGGTAATTTAGAAGTGGGGGACAGATGCAAAATGGCTTTTAGGCGATCTCAGGTTTGGATTGAGGTCGCTGCATGGGCAAGAACAAAGTTATCCCATAAAAGGCTCCACTCTACATGCACAGATGAACACAGAAGCACAAAGGTTGGTGGAGGTACCCCAACAAACCAGTCAGAGAAAAAGTGTCTTCCTGGCTCTTCCATGTCTGTCCCAGGAGAGCTCCAGCCTATAACCCAGGTTACACCCATTACTATGAGGCAGAAGGAGCTTCTATCCAGGTCACCTTTCACACTGAGTGTGGTGACTGCTTAGGGGTATGGGACACAGTATGGGATGCAGGGGAAGGATATTTTGGGATTGTACAACACTTTTTATGGGATGTTTGGGGGAGTGTGGTAGGTTGATCCTGGCTTGATGCCAGGTACCCACCAAAGTTGCTCTATCACTCCCCTTCTCAGCTGGAAAGGGGACAGAAAATAAAACAAAAGGCTCATGGGTTGAAATAAGGACAGGGAGAGATCACTCAGCAATTAGGATCACGGGCAAAACCAACTCAACTTAGGGAAAATTAGTTTAATTTATTACCAATCAAGTCAGAGTAGGATAAAGATAACACCTTATGCAAGAGATTTCAAAGTCATGGTCAACTACAGGGATTTAGGCCGCCATCTAAAACAGGACTTTCACAATCCAAAGCACAACTGCTGGACTGAGGTCTGGCTAGAACAGGTGATCACTGTCCCTCTCTTGTACTGTTCTGCCTCCTTAACAATTTGCTGCCCGAATCACTGTTAGAGGGAGCTTCTCAACTGAGAGAAAATAGAAGAAGCATTTGAGATCCTGATGCCTGACAGGCGAATGCGTTTTGTATTAGACATTAAAAAGCAGAAGCAGTCATGGAAACAAAGACCACATCCATAGGCCACTCTTCCATAAGAAGACTGTCTTGTAGGTGGTAGTCTCTCTGCAGAATACTCCTGATTTTTCAATATTACAATTTTTGTCTTCCTTCACAAGACCTGTTTAGATGACTGTCCCAATCCAATGTCAGGGAGGTTTCAATAAAATCCCAAGGACAAGATTAAAACACTAAATCTGGTCAAATGTCGTACAACCTTTCAACTTTATTTTTGACATGGCGGGAGGAGGGAACCACGTGAGGACGCTACACAGGAGGCAAATGGGGAAAGGAAAAGGGGAATAACCAAAGAAAAAAGAGAGGAAAAAAGGGGGACGAGAGAAAAGGAGAGCTAGAAAGGGAGTGGGTTTATGTCAGGAGGACAGGGTGAACGAGAGAGAGAGAAAGAGAGAGACAGAAAGAGAGGACTAGTTACCACCACCCCGGGTCCAGCGATGTTTCGGCGCCTCTGTCTGTGGCATAGTCGATGCTCTGGTGTCCCCGTCTGCTACTCCAGGTTCAGTCCACGCAATGCTGGCTTCAATGAGATGGGTTCCAAGAGGTCCGAATGGGAGGGATGAAGACAGGAAAGAGCCNNTTTTATAGGGGTTGGGGTCCCTTGCTCATGCGCAGATCATGATTACATACATTCAGTTTGTGCCATACGTGCTGTCTCCTTAGGGTGCCTTCTACCTTTTTCGCATCTTGGGCCCTGCGCAGGTGCATGGTGGTATTTGTCTGCAGACCGTAAGGGTGGGATCTTCTGACTGGTGGGAAGAGGTGGTACAATGGCAATGTCGAGACAAACTACATTAAGTAATGGTTCTCTACAATGACTAGACTCAGAAGGAAGATGAGGAAATTGGATTCTGAGTGGAGTTAACGATCTTGCATTTTCCTCTGGAACTCTCTTGGATCAATGGATAGAGCTGTATATCTTAATTTAGGAGGACCAAGCAATTTCCCAGGATCTGTAGAGATGACTTACACTGCATTTATAGAGGAAATGCACACTTATGTTGGAGAATTTCAGATTGAACCCTCTACTATTCTACTCTATACCAAACAGGTATTTAATGGTGCATTCTTCCTTTTAGGTGTATATAGTGAATCTCACATTGGTATTCCCAGTCCCATGAAAGTAAAAGTCCAGAAGTTGTATGTAGACAGTTTAAAACTCTGCAGTCCATTAAGAAGGATTTTGGCATTTATGCACTTCTGAGTTGCACAAGAGCTTTTTCATAAAATCAGTCCCATATTGACCTGCATAATTTTAAGTCCTTCTTTGGAAATTTAAATCTTTTTTGGACCTGGGTTTCCCAATCTAATTCTTTTTTTCATTCTGCAGATCAAACTGAAAAAAAAAAAAGGTTTTGATATAAGGGCTTTAACAACATGTAAAGTACTTGGAATTTTGTATTTGTTTATATAAAAATAAGAATGGAATTTAGCCATAAATTTCTAGTCTTTGTCAAAGAGTTTAAGGGGATTTTGTTGCTTGCATACCATGCAGAATCCATCTTTGTGAGAGCTCTATGACATTTTATTTTGAGTTTATGTTTATATACATCTAAAAAAACGCCCACACCTTAGGCATAAATCTACAGAGCTGCCAAATAATATTTGTCATTGTGTTTTGGTAGGATAAACCTCCCAGACACACTAAAATCTCTGAACTGAACACTGATTTATGTTTCACTTGAACCCCATGTTACAAGAAGAGCCATGAGGAAACAAATGAAAACCAAGAGAAAAAAGTTCTGACCCCCCAAACTAGCAACATGAATATGTTTTTAACTTAATCTTTCAAAATGTGAGGTGTATTGTTTACATTTCTATTCCATTAATTTTTGAGTTTCTGTATATATCTTTCATAAATGTGTGTCAGTTTTGACCACTAAGACAGCTGATAGTTTTAAAGTTACTGAATAAAATTCCTTCTATAAAGAAGATAACTGTTTTTTTAGTCTTTTATTTGAAACAATGTAAAAGTTGACCCAATATGAATATATTGAATATATGAATATTGATTCAGCAGGAAGCAAGCTTTATTTTTAAAAGTAGTACTTTTTCTTTCAAATCCTAAATCTGGAGTTGGTTTCCTGCAGGAATTAATGAATTGTGAGTTTTCTCCCTGTTTTAATCTCAGGACTAAAATAAAATTGTGTGATTAGAATTGGCTTCCCATTGAGTTTTATTAGGATGGATTCCGATTTCTGTGTGAAACCCTGATGTTCTTCCATGTTCCATTAACAAGATGTATATTTTGTTATCCCACAGACATGTGTTAAACTAATTATAAAGACATATAAGTTTAGATTTATTTTAAGTAAAGCCTTGAAACTATATCAAGTACCTTCTGAAAGTGCACAAAATTGCTGTATATTGGCAGGGGTTGAGTGAGGGTATCAGATCATCTCTGTGGTCATTGCTCCAGGCTGCAGTTATTTCCATGACTACTGAGCATGGATAGTAAAGTAGTGGATGAACATTCTATCAAAGCATCTACCAGTAGGTGATAAACTGCTTTCCCAGATTGCTACTGATTGCCTTTAGGTTGTCCCACTGCCTTGCCAAACTCTCCTTCAGTACAAACTGTTGGCTGAAATCTCCCTGAAACTCAATACACAGTAGCTCAGAAAATACTATATATAAATCACAGTTTATCTGTGATTTTCCTCATTGCTGATTCATTGGTAAAAAATTCTTGTTGCTCTTTAGTGAGAAAGTAATTGTGTACCTTTCCCTCCCTTCTCTTTCTCTCTGCTCTTCCTGTCTTCTTACATTTTTTCTCCTTTAAGTCAGCAACAGCAAGGATAACCTAAGACATGACTATATACTTTCATTTTCTTTTTATTTATTTCCTGTTTATTAGTACCTCAAAAGAAAAGACTAAGGTCACCTTATTCTGGAGAACTGCATGACTAGTACTTGAGAAAGTACGGTACTTAAACATATCTAAAATAAGTACACCACCAAAGTAAACCGCAAGAAAACAAGGAAAGGCAGTAATTTAATCTTACTTCCAGGAGATAAATAGGAGTTCAGGTTTTCAATCTTTGTTAAGTTGTTTGCAACCCTAAAGGACCATAGATAATTCCCTCAATGCAGCATGAAAAATAAGTACAGCCATTGTATATGGCTACAGAAAACTGCTACTGAAAACTCTTATTTTAATATGAAAGATTCAGTTTGAACATGTGTCTTTGGAGTGTTTTTCTAAGAATTATGCAATTAAGTCATGAAAGAGAGGATTTCAGGAGGCATTGTCAACTTTACAGCAACCTGAACAGGAGACTTTCAGGTGTTTTCAGCAAATAGTAAAAGCAATAAAAGGGTGAAAATTGTGACGCCTGAGAATCCTCTCATACATCAGTGCAAGGAATATGTTTTAGACCTCAGAATGAGAATGTTGTTGTTTCTAGGCATGCCCTGCAGCAGCCATCAAGCAGTGAAGATTACCTGAACAGTTCAAAAACTAAGAGTTACCCAATGATATTTTTATTTTATCCATTTGTACAAGTGCACCCTGAAATTTTTACACACCTATTGAGAAACCGTATTTCAAACACATTTTCCAGACTTCAAAAATCATTTTGGGGACATGTCATAGATGCTCACCAGCAAAAGTATACCTGTAACTTTCAGTTTCAGCAGTTCATGAATTTCAATACATAAACAAAGTTACCCACACAGCAGATACCAAGTGGTGAAATAGACAAATTTGAGGTCTATTCAGTCTTTGCTGTGCCTGATAACTTCTTTAAATACTAATTAAGACTTGAAGAGGTTACCGAATGGATAATTCATAAAATATAGCTCTTCTTAGGACTGATCAAAAGCAATATAAAATGATCATTTCAGCAAACACACACACACAAAAAAAGAAAAAAAAAAGTAAAAAGAAAATATTAGTTTGGCAAAGTCAAGTTTTTGAGTTGTGTTTAGAGAGACAATATATGGAACTTGGTAGATATATAGAACTGTACATAAAATAACAAAATAATATGGAGAACAAGTAATGTGAAGCAGCAAATAATTGTAGGGAGAAGCAAATATTCTAAATTTAACCAAATTACAACAATATCATTACATCGGACTGAAAGACAATACTTTCCTACAGAGTTTAATACAGAATTTTTACTGTAACATATAATCACATGATAGATTTAAACATTTGTGTCAGTAATAACAGCACGTACACAGAAATACAAGAACTAAAATAGCTTACTAAATTCCAGTTAATAAAAAAATCTTTAAACATATATTAAATTATTGTACATTTTTAAGCTTATGCTTTGAAGACTTTATATTAAATAGCTTTAAAATCTGTACTACTTACTGAGCTGCTAACTAGAGATGATCTCACAGGGAAATTATGAAACGTAGCAGAAAGACTACTGAAGTAAATGTACAATTGATATGATCTATAATATTCAGTTGTTCTAAGCATGGGTGCCTTCCCAATTAATATCACCTAGTTCTCTAAAAAAACCCCTTTCCCATTTATAAGGAATCAAGGAAGTTATTTATTTTTGTTGAATTTTTTTTATATATATACATATATTCAGAATATATGATTAAGAATTATATAGACCATGAGGTCTCCCATGTCTTTAGGAAACCATACAAAAAAATCTTGAATTTAAATTTATGTTTAGTACAATGGCTTGAGATTACTCACCTAATTATAATTCTTATCCTATTTGAATCAAATTTACAATTGTCTGTTTAATGATTATTATTGACACACTGAAGTGGTTAAAAATCATAAAAGATGTTTTTCCAGCACTCCAGGCACAGTTGCTCTCCTTTAACTACTCACAGTGCATTGGCTATATCAGTGCACTGACTGCACAAGTCAGAATTGTATTCATTTTGCTAGGAGGTCATACTGAGGAGAAGAAACATATCTGTGCACCTAATCCTGTTTTGAGCAAGTTTTCCTTTTCTTGATCTGAATAAGCATTTTTATTGACTATTTCAAGACATTTTTAAGTTGTTTCTTATGGATTAGGAAATGAAAGTCCATAAATAAAATAAGGCTGGAAATTAAAAGAAAGTTTTTAACAAATGTGTTTATGAAGTTCTATAATAATAATCCAGTAGACAGATACTCAGATCACAATCCAGCTATTGTTAAAATGCTTCCATGTTAAGTTGCACACTGTGTTTTTTAGGGATGCTGACATTACTCATGTAATTTTGATGCTCTTTAGCCAGTTCCCATATTTCTTATTTCTCTCCTATAGATTTTTGATATTGTACTTCAAAACAGTGTAAAATATTTTATTCTACATCTTCAATGATAGCATCAATTACATAAAAAACAAAGCTGATACTGAGTCATTAAGATTTTTGTCTTAAAAGTCAGTTCCTGATGGCTTCAAAGCAAATCACAATTATCTTTTAGAACTGCTTGTCACATACATGATTCCTGTTGAATGTCTTGTCTTTCTCCAGTAAAAAGCATGGACCTTCTAATTTTGAGGAACCTATTTTCTCATCAATTAAATTATGAAAAGCAAGTCATGGGTACATACTTCTGGACTTTAAACTGGAGATCTCAAAACATGATGTATTCTTATTTCACAGTTTGCTTTGTTTGTTTAAAAGGGGTGGATTTTTGGTTTTGGTTTTTTGGTTTGTTTTTTTTTTATTTGGGGTTTGGGTTTAGGTTTTTGTCCTAACATTATTATTTCTGTTTTCCCAAGGCTTATTTCAGAGTTTATATACATCATGTTCTCTTCAAGAGAAGATGTCAGCTTTCTGACATCCTCAAAATCTGCAAAACAAAGAATTTTATTTTTTTTTTAGTTTGTGTGCATTGAAATTTCTCTTTGATTAACAGCAAAGTCTCTGCTGGTACATCTCTCAGCATTATTGGAACAGGCTTCCAAGTACCTCCTGTAAGTCTTGAAAGGATTCCAGCCATTCCAGTCTGCATAAGTATTTAAGTATTCACTGGCTCAAGATATCTTACATAGGTCATTTCCTAATTGCAAATCATTCTCTTACATTGAAGTGACTTCTTTTTCTTTTAATTGTTTTGATTAGGAATTGCATCCTAAGAATCTGTTATATAGGTATATCTTTTCAGTTTCAAACTACTGTTGTTCCTATTGGTTGTGAAGAGGTGCAGAATCAGCTGTAAGTCTGAATCATGTAGGAGGGCTTAGTGTGGGCCATACATCAGCAATGATGACAGGATCATGACTGATGTTAGCCATACTTTTTTTATCTCCTTACTCAAATTCAGGATTGTATTGGGCAATACCTTGAACAATAGGTTGAACAAAAGAAAACTGCAGCATTTTATATGCTTAGCTGCTTAGTTTGTTCTTCTAGGACATGCCACAGAACTCTAAATATTTCAGAAGTCCTTAAAAACTAAAGATATCTTTCTTTAGGGAAGTCAAATAAGCTGATAAAAAGAGAAACAAAATGCCTTAACATCCCCATCATTTTGGTCCTGAAGGAAAAGCTGAAAGAATTTGTGGAATCTGAAACTATCCTCTAGAGCCTCAGTTTTACGTTAGAAAGTAGCATTTTTTTACTATTACACTTAACATGTTTTCAAGTCTACTCCCAGTGTATGATTTAGTTTTCTTGCTGAATGAAAAGTTTTTAGTGTCTATGTGCCTTATGCTACATTATTTATTGCACTTGCAAAACATTCTGTGATTTTCTCTATCTAAAAGGGAAAACTTTTCCTATTTCTTATGTTGTGTATTCTTCATTTCTATGCATATACCATTTCCTCAGGAGCATTTGTTCCCCCTCTCTCCATTTATCACCAACACTGAATCAGAGATCAAGATCGTTTTGTTGACATATTTTTCAACTGATCATGTATATGTAAGAACCAAAGTAAGAACCAAAAAAAGACCTCTCTCCTGTCATAAGTTGAATCACAGTGATGTACATTTGTTTTATTTAGCTTTTTCTCCTTCAACAGAGGTAAGACAGAAAAGGATCTCACATTATTTCATTGTGAATTTTAGAGGATTCAAACTTGTGCAATAAACCAGTGCATCGAAACGTACTACAAAATCTCTGTTGCCTGTAATCTTAACAGGTAACCGTGACTAAATAAGAACAACATCACATGTGAGAAAAGATGATGGTGGTAGGGGCTTAAAATCATAGAGTCATAGAACCATAGAATAATTTACGTTGGAAAAGACCTTTAAGATCATAGAGTCCAACCGTTAACCTAACACCACTAAACCATGTCCCTACATGTCACATCTACATGTCTTTTAAATACTTTCAGGGGTGGTGACTCAACCGATTACTTAGGCAGCCTGTTCCAATGCTTTATAACCCTTTTAGTGAAGAATTTTTTCCTAATAGCCAGTCTAAATATCCCCTGGTGACAAGTTGAGGCCATTTACTCTCGTTTTATCACTTGTTAATTGGGAGATCGACATGCACCTCGCTACACTGTCCTTTCAGGTAGTTGTAGAGTGTGATAAGGTCTCCCCTCAGCCTCCTCTTCTCCAGGCTAAACAACCCCAGTTCCCTCAGCTGCTCCCCATCAGACTTGTGCTCCAGACTCTTCATCAGCTTTGTTGCTCTCCTCTGGACATGTTCCAGCAGCTCAGTGTCTTTCTTGTTGTGAGGGGTCCAAAACTGAACACACTATTCAAGGTGCAGCCTAATCAGTACATGGGCACGATCACTTCATTAGTCCTGCTAGCCACACTACTTCTGATACAAGCCAAGATGCTATTGGCCTTCTTGGCCACCTGGGCACACTGCTGGCTCGTATTCAGTTGGCTGTCAACTACCACCCCCAGGTCCTTTTCCACTGGGCAGGTTTCCAGCCCCTCTTCCCCAAGCCTGTAGCCTTGCATAGGGTTGTTGTGATCCAAGCGTAGGACCCGGCACTTAACCTTGATGAACCATATACTGTTGGTCTTGGCCCATTGATCCAGACTGTCCAGGTCCCTCCCTCCAGCAGATCAACACTCCCCCCAACTTGGTGTCATCTGCAAACTTACTGAGGCTGTACTTGATCCCCTCGTCCAAATAATTGATAAAGATATTAAACACAACTGGCCTAAATACTGATCCCCAGGGAACACCACTTCTGACCGGCCACCAGCTTGATTTAACCCCATTCACCATAATCTTTGGGCACGGTCATCCAGCCAGTTTTTTAGTGAGTGAAGAGTACATCCATCCAGGTCATGAGCAGCCAGTTTCTCAAGCAGAATGTTGTGGGAAATGGTGTCAAAAGCTTTTCTAAAGTCTCCCTCATCCACTAAGTGGGTCACCTTGTCATAGAGAGAGATCAGGTTTGTCAAGCAGGACCTGCCTTTCATAAACCCATGCTGACTGGGCCTGGTTGTCCTGTACATGACATGTGATAGCATTCAAGATGATCTGTTCCATAATCTTCTCTGGCACCGAGGTCAGACTGACAGGCCTATAGTTCCCCAGATCCTTCTACCAGCCCCTCTTGTAGATGGACATCACATTTGCTAGCCTCGTCAACTGGGACCTCCCTGATTTACCAGGACTGCTGATAAATGATTGAAAGTGGATTGGTGAGCCACTTCTGCCAGCTTCCTCAGTACCTTTGGGTGGATCTCATCTGGCCCTATAGACTTGTGTGTGTCTAAGTGGTGTACCAGGTTGCTAACCATTTCCACTTGGATTAGGGGGGCTTCATTCTACTCCCCGTCCCTGTCTTCCATCTGAGGGGGCTGGGTACTCAGAGTACAGCTGCTCTTATTATTAAAGACTGAGGCAAAGAAGGCATTAAATACCTCAGGCTTTTCCTCATCGTTTGTCACTATGTTTCCCCCTGCACCCAATAAAGGATAGAGATTTTCCTTAGCTAAATGCTAAGGAGGAAATGTTAAAGAAGGAGCTTTTGTAATAACAATGTGCAAATTCTCTTGCAGGTTGGTAAATGTCAGTGTGGACCCCTGCTGGGCATAACTGTGAAATTTTGGTGGCAGGGGCCTGCCGGGTGACCTGTGTCAGTAAACACCATGAGCTGATGGAGCAAACTGATTACTGATATAAAGAAAAATCACTCAAAGATAAGATCACAGATAAAAACCTAAATAAATTATTTGCACTACTTTTCCATAAAACTGAACTTAGAAAACATGCTTTACATGGTCTTTACATATGCACAGAAATTTAAAAAAAAAAAATCAATAAAATTTACAAGAACTTGGAAGACCTATATGAAACCGGCTAAAAGTGCTACAGGATGTCATACATGAATTAGCTGACCTGTTACCTATTATATGTATCCTGTGACCAACAAGTTCAATGAGATGTGTGTAGGAGGATAGCAAACACGATGTTCCTTTTTCTAGAAGTTTCATGTAAGCTTAAAAGACTACAGATTTCTCTAGCAGGCAAATTATTTGAAGACATCATAATGTAATGGTGTTACAAACTGCTGTTTCCTAGGAGCAATTCAAGTCTGAGTGCAGTGAGGGATCACGTAGACAGGTAAGTGGACTGTTACAAGGTATTTAGATTTCTAAAACACTTTAAGGACATCTTCAGCCTAAATTTCTTTAAGAAACTGAGCAGTTTTGCAGAAGGGGAAGTATGATTGTGGCTACATAAGTGATTAAAACGGTATGAGTATTCAGTGTGAGCAATGATTTTACGTTAATTATACATATCTGTAACATCCTCACTGTTAGAAAGAAGCTAATTGAAAAGCTTATTCAAGATTGCACATAGCTTGTGGCAGGGGGTTGGCACTGAAATAATCAGGCAGCAATTTAAAAATGAGCAATAGATAAGTCTTTTTCTCCCAACATGTAATTCAACTGTAGAACTCTTGCTGAAGAAAATTGTGAAGCTGAGCTTTAACAGAGAACTGCAAAGGAATACCAAACTCCTGGAGGTTCACTCCAAAAGGGATTGTTAAGAAATGCAGTCCAAATGCAACCTCCAGTGCAGAAAATTCCTAGACCTCTGACTGTTGGCAGGTGGGAGGGCATGCCACGGGGATGACATATGGTCTTGCATAATTCTTAAACCCTTTCCTTTGATGTCTGCCACTGGTCACTATTTGAGACAAAAGTACTGCTGGTCTGACTCACCATAGCAAATCCAAAGAAACGCTTACACACTCTGGATGCTATCTTTCTCATTCTGAAGTAAATTACAGATTTTTCATGGATCTCACTAGGGCCATTAGAATATATTTATGTATTTACTTGAGATAAAAGGCAAACTAATTTAAAATATTGGCATAGAGAGAGTAACTCTTTCTTCTATGGCCATTCTAAAAAAATATTTGGGGCATCTACAAACCCTGACTGAGACAAGTCCAAAGCCTGCTGTGAATGTTATTCCTATCAGAAATGTGATAGGAATGTGTGTTACTTAAAGAAACTAATATACTAATCCAAACAACTTTGGCTTAAAACAATCCATCAGGCTGAGTTATACGTCAGGACTGTTAACTTCCCACATTTAATTTTATTTCATGACATGTTATATGACCTTTCCAACTAGTTATGATGACATTTTCCAACTAATTTAGCACAAGCATTTTCATGCATTTTTAGAAAAAAGTTAATGAACAAAACCTAATGAAGTTGTATTTATCGACAAAATTAAAGCATTAAAAAAAGGAAAAATATTTTCAGCTATTCCTATGAGAAATTTCATATCTATGTTTATCCCCTTTTTGTCATTTCATATGTATTTTACCTTCAGTTCAAACTTAATATTGCAGTGTGAGATATCTTGTCTCAAACAAACTGCTTTCTTGTCTTTTTTGGGTTTTGTCAGTGCTGAAGATCTGCCTTTGGTTTTCTAGTCACGCTGCCTTGATAAAATTCTGGCTATAGAAACACAAGACACATCTACATCTACTGTTTCTATCTATTATCAATAGTATCAACCTTTTCTGATTACTTGAATGCTTTTCTCAACACATTGCTTGAGCTATAGTTACCTTGTACCTGTATGATTTAGGTAGTTCATATTCTTCTGGTAGCACACTGAAATGCCACTGTATTCAGGTTGCTCATTTGGCATGTGATCTGGCAGGATCTTTTGTGAAGAAACTCAAACTATGTTCTGTGTCTAATATTTGTTACTTAATATCCTAATTCAGAATTCTGTGTTTTATGATTAACCAATGTGTTCTTGATTGTTTTCAAATCTAGGTAACATTCATGGTTTTATTTTTCCCCAGAAAAAGTCTGGATTGCCTCAGAAATAGTTCCAGGGATGTTCCTATAGGCAAGAAAACTGCCTGGGCTGTAAATCTGACCTGTCATCTGATCTCAGAGAAGTTCCTGTGTATCCACTGAAACATGACCTTTGAGCTGTCACAATTTTCTTATATATTGAGTTTGCCAATGACCTGATCAAATGAGACACTATATTGCTACTTTTCATTTTGTTGTATTAGACACATTACTGCTTTGGTGCTTGTAGGATGTTTTCAGTGAACAATAAATGCAAAGTTGGAACCTTTGTTAATATTGTAATTTTAAAAATAACTCAGAGGGAATGTGGTTTTCATCTATGGTCTCCTTGCATTGGGAGCACTAATGCAACAGGGGTTACTTCATATCCTCTTCAGAATAAACATAAAATTCAAGAAGCATAAATGTAATATACTTGTATGGGTTATTAAATAAACAAGAAGTACTAAAAGTCTATTGTTGGAAAGTTTAGCTGGATAGATGACAAAAGCTGTGCCACCCCTCATATGCTGTAAACAAGAGACTGAGATAGTAATTGTTAGAGCAGGAGACTGAAGGTCATTATAAATCCTTCTGTATCTCAGTCCTGATCTATATACAGTGCTTCTATCTAATATTTTTGGACAGCATTATCATTTCTACCTTTTTTCCAGTAAGGAAGAATGAAACTTTGCTGGGCATAAGAACTCAGAAAGAAGCCTAGTTATATTTTAGCCTGAAGAAGAGAACACTGAGAGGGGATGTCATCAACACATACAAATATCTCAAGGGTGTATGTCATGAGGACAGAGCCAGACTCTTCTCAGTGGTGCCCAGCGACAGGACAAGGGGCAATGGGCACAAACTGAAGCATAAGAGGTTTCAGCTGAATATGCAGAAGTGTGTAACATGCTCTAGGAGAACCTGCTTTAGCAAGGGGGTTGGACTAGGTGATCTCCCGAGGTCCCTTCCAACCCTTGCCATTCTGTGATTCTGTGATTACAGATAACAGTAGGAGACCAAGACTACACAGATGTATTCTGATTCCATGAAAGAAAATGTTTTGTATGCCATACTTTAAAAGTAGCTTACAATGCTAACAGGTATTTTTTACTAGCCTTTACATGATTATCTAAGGAGATGGAAGGACTGAATGTCATATACAATATATGTTCCTCTGGGGAAGAGTTTAAAATGACAAACTGCAGTGCATTCCTGTAATGGTCAGCTGTCTTCTCTTTTAATCATTTAACGACATCTACTCTTCTGAAACAGAAGTATGAGAATGGAAAATAGATGTGAAATATAATCCAGGAGAGAAATATAACTGACTAAATACCAGATTAGTGAAAATATATTCTGGTTCTCTCATGATATTTAGATTGTATTTCAGTTTCAGTGTAGTTTTTTCTAGTCCTTAGAAGGATAAGAACAAAGCTGATGGTGTTACATGTTGCTACAAAGTATGAGGAAAAACTTCAATGACAAAACCAGTGCCAAAAAGACCAGCATGTAGCAGAGTCTCATCCTCAATTAATATTAGTGGAAAACATCTACATAAAGTTCATCTACATACATGAACTTTCAATCATTGTCATATTTAGCATTTTAATGTACCAAACACAACTAATAAACACAATACTGCAAAATGCTAAACCTATTTTAACATGATACTCATTCTAAATATTAGTATCAGTGAGGATGCGGGCAGAAGTGTAACTAACAAAGTTGAAAATGGCCATTCAATTCTTATTTCCACTAAGTAAAAATATCAGGTAATAGCTGTAGTAAGAAAACTTAGCTGTGTTCCCCGGATGACTGATTCATTATAGGAATCTGACCCAGTTCTCTGAAAATACTGCAAAGGGTTTCTTCAGTTCCAGGTGGTTTTGCATGAGGCCTATCACGACCACTCTTTGTGCCTACTATCAGGTAAAAACAATCTTCAGTATCCACATACTCCAGCATTTGATTAGCAGGAAGAACACAGGAATTAATGTTCCCTGATGCTACTCAAAACCCCAACAATTTCAATTATATGGGTGACTCCATTCTACTAATAGAAAATATGTAAGATTAATACACTTAGAGTTTTTTCTCTCACTTACCTCAAGACAAAGATGTCTTAACTCTAGGTTGGCTTCTGGTAGAGTTGTGTCCATATCTTGCAAAGGGCTTGTGGATTAATTTTGAGACTGCTTAGCTATGGAAACGTGATATTTGAAGTTGGATTGAATTTGGAAGAGATCTCTCGAGGCCAGCTGGTAACAGCATTCTCCTCTCCACCCTCTCCTCTAAAATAAAGGCTGACACCATTGCATTCAGCTAGTTCACCAGGGGTTATGCTGCCCTCTTCATACAGATGGTCTGCTTAAAGAACTTTTTATTTATTTCCCTCATCAAACTGGAGAGATATGAAATCAGATCTTCCACCTCCCCAAAGATATCAAATGTTAAGAAAATTGTAGTATCCTCCATATCTGAAGTTTTTCAAAGTTGAGCAATAATATAACAAAGTTTAGAAGAGTCTTGAGGTTAGAGGAAGACAAAAGAAGTGACCAAATCCAGTGGAGGAAGGTCTTGTTTTCTAGCTTCACTTCTCAAAGCTCTTTATTCTAGAGGAATAAAATGATCAGAGATAGTGCTGACAACCAAGCTGAAAGTAAAAATTATGCTTTTTCAGCTAAGTGCCATATCAACTTGCTTTTTTGAGTTGTGGCACATACTGAATACAAGTTTTCAGTGAAATGAATATGGCTTGAAATTTCTTCTCAATAATTTGTTGCATTTATTTATTCGTAAAATCCAGCATGACAATGAACGATGATGATACATTCCGCTTCCTAGAGAGACTAGTTACAAAAGCAAGAGGCAGGGAAAAATAAAAAAGAGCACTACTGCTGGCTTCTTTGAAGTGTTCCATGATAGACCTTATTTAGGAAAAGCTGTGTGTGACTCCCAGGCCTCGAATCATAACAACAACAATCCCTTTCTGAAGTAACTGACAGCAACAAGCTATGTGACTACTTCAGAAAGTCACAATGACATTGCTATTCAGCATGCCCAAATGCTGTCAAACACACCAAACAAATTCTTCTACAGCATAATCCCTAAGTGATAAAGATTTATTCATATTTTACATTCAGTGATCTTTAATTAGAAATATTTGTGTGTTAATGATGCATAGTAGTAAAGCAAACAGAATGCTTAAACCTCTATGATAATCATGCATTACTCAGGCAATTAAATAATAAAAAACCCCAACTCCCCCAAAACCCCAAACAGCAAACCCACAAACAAAATTAAACTATCTCAAGACCCAAAAATCTTTATAGTAACATGAGAAGCTCTTTAATATTCTGCAGTCTGATTAGAGCAAATAGGCATAATTTGTTAATCTGTAGAACATCAAATAATTTTATTTGGGTGCTAGGTCATTCTTCCTAGTTGCATTCATTGAGAAGACCCTGTGCTACAGAAGACCACAGGAGACTGGAAATACTTTGCAGGGGTGGGGTGGGGGCAGGATAGAGAGAGAGAGACAGAGAAAAAAACCAGTTACCTGACCTGAATCTTGAGTCAAATTTCACAGATGTGTTCATGCATAATTTCCCCCTCTATTGGCATTGTTTGGTGAAGTGTTGGTCTGTTCTTCTATGGCAGTTCTTACATTCTCATGTGGAGCACTGAAAGCAATTATGTAAGAGTGACATCTAATGCAGGAAAATAAATTATACTCTGCCCTTGCATCACAATGTCATATGCTGATAATGTGAATTGCTATAGAATGTTATTTACTCTAGGTCTGCTCCTTCCTAAAAAATTTTGCACAGGATACACATTTTATAACAAATTTGTCAGGGTAGGTTGTGAATAGCAAATTATCTTGCAGACAGCCATGTGTTTTCTTGCCAGTGTTAGTTCAGGTGAATCCTGCACAATTCTGCATTTCAGGCCTGATTCTGTCCAGAGTGCTTTCATAACAGTGAAAGTCTTTGGACTTTAATGAAATTTCATCTCAGCTCACACTATCTTGCAGAGAAAAGAATTAAACCCTTCTAACAGTTTCCTGGATACCATCTGCTTGATAAAATGTGCGGACCACTGATAAATGTCCTAGATGAGGACTCAGGGGCTGTGAAGACTGTGAGATCTTGAATGCAGGGTTTTTGAATAGGAGGGAATTCTGTAGTATTTCTACTGTTTAATTGGAGGATGAGCATTTTTATGTCGCTACAATGCTTTTAAAGTAGTTTGTTTTTATAGCAGCAAAGTATCGTTATAATTGTAACTAATGAAATCAAATTAAGTACCTTAATTACTATTTATATACACAGTATGGACAAGAAAAAAAACCAAACAAACAACAACAAAAAACCCACCTGATAAATTTATTCCAAGGTATTTCCCATTGGCATGGATGACTTCGGGTTTTTTCTGTTAGAGACAGAATAAAGATACAGCCTCTATTTATTTTTTTTATACCCATGGAAGGAAATTCCAATTTCCTCAGACTGTACTTCTGTAGTAGGTTGAGCAGCATAGGGATGTGCTTTCTATTGGTGCCACTGAAGAACATCAAAACAATGAACAGGCAGACA
>BOSO01004151.1:0-17801 GCA_018403395.1 Gorsachius goisagi
AACCTGTTCCAGTGTTTCACCACCCTCATTGTAAGGAATTTCTTCCTTATATCCAGTCTTATAGAGGCATGCTGTGAAGAGAACAGGTAAATGCAGGGAAAAATGAGTTATGTTACGTCCTTTTCTACCTGTATCTGTCCTTATGTTAGGTACTGAGGAGCAGGTTTTGGCAGAATCTCATTCTTAGCTTGTAAAGACTGGTAGGCAAGGGGACTGCTTTGGTTAGGATGAAAGTTACTTTGAAATTTTAGAATCCCTTAATATAAGTATTAAAGGAAAAACATAAGAAAATCATGGCTAAATCAAGAGCTGCCAATATACGGCAGTGGGGTTTTACGCTGGGTTTCCTGGTTACAAAGACGCATCACCAGCAGCACCTTTAACACCCAGAAACAGTACAGTACTGCTGGAGGGACTGTGCTGTCACGCCTACCTCTAACTCAAAACAGAATAACACAAATATCACCCTAAAGTGCAATGGTTTAGCTCTGATGACCTTTTATTTGACTCTCAGCTTTCATCCAACAGCTGGCCCATTCCCACATCACACAGATGCCCCAAGAAGAGGAAGATCAGGGAGAGCGTCTGCAGCACCAAAGTAACAAACATGCACCAAAAGTTATATTTGCCTTTAGGGGGAACAGTGCAAGGAAGAAAGTGTGAGGAGCAATGGGAAGATGAAGCCTTGACCCTTACAATCTTGTCCCTTCTGCTTGCAAATCAAGTAGGCTTTGACTGTATTGTTGCCCTTTGGAATGTCTAAGGTTGGTTGCTGGTGGTCTCTCTAAAGCCCATCATATTCCTTGCTCAACCTGATCTTGACCACAACTCCATCCTGAAGCAGTAGGGAAGAAGAGGCAGAGGCATGGTTAAACCAACCTGGCTGTGACAGCGGCTTGTCCAAACTGCAGAAGACAGGGTAGAAAAGAGGAGCCTGGGATCAGGCATCATCTCTCTCACCGTATGTGGGAGTTCACCTGAAGTTCACATCTGACTTCAACGTGAAGTTGGAGCTGTTTGTGTGGGCTCATACCCATCACATCCTCTGGCTGTAATGAATTTAGCGGGGGAGCTCCTTTTGATGGAGGAAGATCACAGAGATCCGCTAGCAGGAACTGAGCAGCAGGGAAGTCTCCAGGCAGAGACAGGAAGGAGGAGGAGGTGTTTTAGGTAACACCATACACGTAGGTGTGAAACACATTGATTTTTCCAAACCCAAATTGCAGTGCACATATTTTAGTTATAACTCCCTGACCTTACCCAAACAAAAGCCATGAAAAGAGACTTGTTCTTGTTGAAATGTGGGTTGGGTTTTTTTTAAATAAGAGCTTCTTTCTGTTTCTTGTGGTTTTGAGCTCTCAAAGTCACAGCAGTGGGATGAGTTCTTACAAACTATACCACCACCCACTTCTGAATGCAAAGTGAGGACTGAGGATAAGTTTATAATATACATTGCAGGCAGATTTGAGCTTGCTTTGACAAAGCTGAGCCGAACAGTAACAGAAGCCCCACAGCCACACGCACGCTGCCAGCCTGGCTTACCCTCATCGGGGCAATGCAGGGTGAATGGGGGCTGGACACCAGCAATGCAGCAAGCTTCTTCCCAAATTCCATGCAATGCTCCCTTTAAGCTGTGTGCAGGGAACACAGGACCCAAAACTACCTCACATTCCCTCCTCACACCTGAAAGGACGAGTTGCTTTTCTCTACCACCATCCCCGCGAGACAACATGGTGAGCCTCTTAGCTGGGAAGGCACTCAGTGCTATTAGGTTTTGCATCAATCTCTGCAAAGCTGGCTTTAATCAGCACTCTCCTGCCCTGCGGACCATTCCCTGTTATATCAGGATGGCAAAAAAAGAAAGCAAGCAGCAAGCAAAACCTGCAGCCGTCAACATGGTCTTCATAGCTGTTTGCACGCTCTGGCTGTCTGGCCTGAAGCGTGTATACAGACTGCGTCCTAAGTGCCATGATAAGATTGGGGCTCCAGAATGTGTTGCCCTGAGAACGCTTGCTGCTGTTTATCTGCTAGCTGAAAAACTTTCCAAAGTTTCCCGGCCATCAGCCCTGACACCCCGATTCAGACCAGATGACAGGCAGATGCGATACCAAACAGCTTTCGTGCCTTGGGGTGATACTGAAGTGCCTGAGAACCCAAAAGCTTCGAGCGAGCTGTTGAGTCGGGTCTGGTGACACGGTGGTGGCTGTTGATACCCGCCACCACTGCTTTTGTGGTATTCTGTGAAAAAGCGTGGGATTTGTCCCCTCCCAAGACCCAGGGTGCACCTTGTCCTCCTGCAGCTGGTGGTCAGGAGGTGACAACCCCATCCTCCCTTCTCCTCTCTTTCCAGGCTGTGGGATGCAACTTATGTGTGAATATGTGCAACATCAGCTTATGAGCATATATATTGCTCCAACACAGATGTGTTTAATGTGATGGATGTGGGAAAGATGCCAGAGGCCTTCAGTGTGGGCATCTGTGTTCTTCAGAGCATAGGCACTTTGAAGTTGCCAAGAAGGCCAATGGTATCCTGGGGTGCATTAAGAGGAGTGTGGCCAGCAGGTCAAGGGAGGTTCTCCTCCCCCTCTACTCTGCTCTCATGAGACCCCACCTGGAGCACTGGGTCCAGTTCTGGGTTCCCCTGTTCAAGAAGAATGAGGAACTCCTAGGAAGAGAAAGAGCAACTCGGATGATTAAGGGACTGGAGCATGTCCCCTACGAGGAAAGGTTGAGGGAGCTGGGCTTGTTTAGCCTGAAGAAGAGAAGACTGAGAGGGGACCCCGTCAATACATACAAATATCTTAAGGGTGGATGTCATGAGGATGCAGCCAGACTCTTCTCAGTGGTGCCCAGCGCCAGGACAAGCGGCAATGAGCACAAACTGAAGCAGAAGAGGTTTCAGTTGAATGTGAGGAAGAACTTCTTTACTTCGAGGGTGACAGAGCCCTGGCACAGGCTGGCCAGGGGGGCTGTGGAGTCTCCTTCTCTGGAGATATTCAAACCCCGCCTGGACGAAGTCCTGTGTAACATGCTCTAGGAGAACCTGCTTTAGCAGGGGGGTGGGACTAGATGATCTGTGCTTCTGTGAAGTGCCAGTGGGTAGGGGCTATTTTAAAGCTGAGGGGATTGACATCGAGCGGTGCCTACTTTCCATCAATGTACAGGATGGGGGGAAATGCTGAGCAACCTCCCGGCAGGGTGCTCGCTGTTGTGCTCCCAAGACCACCCACAGACTGCCTGTCTCTGATTTGCTGACATTATCCTGATTTATAGGACTTTTAAATCGTTTATATAGAAAAATAATTTCTGGATTTATTTTTCCACCTTTCAGCCAAAAAAAAATCTGCTAAGACTAAAACTTAATCTTCTTAGTGTATACATCCCTATAAATCCTTACATACTCAGTGGGGTGTTGTGTGGTTTAATGGCTTAATTAGTTAATGTTTATAAAGCACTTCTGATATCCTTGCATGAAAGATGCTGTAGAAGCACAAACTTACAGTATTTTCACTACCCAGTTAAGATCAATAACATATAGGAAAGAGATTTATTTATATAACTTAAGCATTTTATAACCTTGTGAAAACTCAGAGAAGAAATCAGCTGCTCCAGCTACCAGCTGCTGACAGTCCTGCAGGTTTCTGGTAACCCATGTCCTACGGGAAGGGAAAGTATTTTCTACCAGAAGCCAGTGTTTTTCAATCCCGTGCAATCTGCAGGGTGGTGAAACGTGCTTGGCACCCAGGCTGCCTGCAGAGCCCCGCAGTTTGAATTCCGGACACTAGTAGCACTAGAGAAACTGCATGGAGACTCTGGAGTTAGGCACTATTTCTGGAAGTCCTCCTCATCAAACAAGCTAAAAATAGCAATAAATGCCCTGAGTCCTTCGCTAAAGGGGTAGTAGCCAGGGCCCATCACGTCTCGTTCCCACCTACGCAGATCCAACTCCGGAGTAAAGGTCTACACGGAGTTATTTGCCTTCTTTTCATTCATGTCTTTGATGTCCATTAGTAGCAGCAGTTTTAATCGGTGATTTATGTGCTTTTTTGGATCCGGTGCAAACACATAGACATCGATTTCCCCCCATGTGTGTAGCTTTGCACTTACCGCTGAAGTCTCTAATCCTCTTCCCAGCTGGGAATCTGGCCCGGGCTACCACCAGGCAGCCAATTTCAGACAGAGATGGGCAAAAGGCCTCTGTTTCGGGGAAATAGCTGCCTTTCCTCAGAAAAGAAATCCTGGAGCTGGAACGGGTATTCTAAGAAAATGTCAGCTCAAAGGGAGGTCACAGGCAGAAAACCAAACTCTTAGGCATTATTGGGAGAGATACCAAGGTGATGCTCCATTAACATGGGGTGAGTCTCCATCAGGCCTGGTTCCCGTCTCCCCCTTGCCCAAAGGATGGTGCAGAGTTGGTGCAGAGAAGGGTGAAAGGCAGGATCAAAGGTATGCAACAGCTCCCATGTGGGGAAGGATTTAATAGACTGGGACTCTTCTGCCTGCAGGGCAGATAAACTGAAGGAGGATGTGATAGAGGGCTATAAGATCATGACTGGCCTGGAAAAAATGAACAGGGAAGGAGAGTCTGACTCCTCTGATCCAAGGACTAGGGAGGTGCCAAATAAGCCAGCAAGCGGCAGGTGGGAAAGAAATAAAATGAGACAGTCTGCACCCTCTGTGCACTTCACCCTTGGAGCTTGGACCATGGGACACTGTAGATACTACATTTTTTTCTGGGGTTTCAAAATGTGACAGTGCAAATGGATGAAAAGTCCTCCAAGGATTGCTAAGGACAGAGAGTTTGGTGGGGTCCCACAGGATGCTGCTTCTACCTGCTCACAGGCGAAGGTGGGACGCTGAGCAAGGCAGATCTCTGGTTTGGAGCCGCATAGGGATTTTTCTGTTTCTGTTATGCAACATTTATTTGCCAAAAATGCACAGTTTCCTATTAGTATCTCAAGACAACAGCTCTGTTTTTACACACCAGGAGTGAGCCCAAGACACAACATTAGGAGTGATCCCTGCCTGCTTGAGCAGCTCCTGTGCGATGGTGCTCACCCAGCCGTGTAATGGGCCTCCTTCACACAGACAAGTGGCGTAACTCCAGCTATGCTTTTAGTGCTTCTTCCATTATTTCTCTGTAAGGCTTTCTGCAAAGCAGTTCAGCCACAAAATATTATTTAAGCATTTTTCAGACAGCATTGCTTTAGCTCTGGGGCCCTGGGAGAGCTGGTCCCTCCATGCTATGGGCATAGGTGCAGAAAGAAGACCTCTTCCAGTTGCAGGCAGAGCTCCAAATTCAGTGCCAGCCCATGCTAAGGATTCTCCCATTCAGACTCTGTAGGTGACCAGACAACTTAACCAGAAGGACAGTCTTAAAATAGATTTGCAATACAAAATCTCTGTGACTTACTCAGGAGCACCCACTGATACCTGGTCAAAGGCAGCACCTGAACACTGATTTTCTGCATCCTATTTCCTTACCTAAACACAACAACATCTTCCTCCTTTTGCTTTTATGATTAAATCAAGGGTCATCCTTCATCTTTGATATGAGGACATTAAAATTCCTTACTGATCTAATGCCTGACTCTATTCCTTCTAAAATCGCTTCCAAAACTTGGGGTCACCTTAATGGTGACCAGTTACCATTTCCCTCTCCCTTCCTTCAGTTACAGTTCTGTTTTGCTGGATTTCTAAAATGCAGTCACAAGATGGCTCTGATCTTGCTCTCAGCTAAGTCCATAACTTTGAAACATCTCCTCTGCCTTTGATCAAGGTTGCCAGTGTGAAGAATCTGGCTCTATGGACAGGGGATATAGCCAAAAAAATGAAAAGCTGGTACAGCTCTAAATCCAAAGCTATCCACAGGACTGTCTTAGTCTTCTGGCTCACTAGAGAGAGACCTGATCATGTCCAGGTCCACACATATCTTCAGTGTTAGTGAAATTTGGAGCAATCTAATGCTCTGCTTTTAGTGTAGGCAAAAATGCAATAACAAAACAAATTAATTCACTCCCAGATATATATATATAATTATTATCATATATATTCTGTCCTCTCTCCTTCACTGGTTGCATTTTCACTCTTTCATAGCATAGGCCTTTCAAACATTACAGTCCCAGCATTGCTTCTAATCCGGTATTGTTTCAGCCCTATATATCCCCGTATACACTGGGGTAGCACAGGGCTTGGATAACAAAATAAATCCTTGGGTCTTGAAGCTGCTTTTTAGTTTATCATTTTATTTGGAGATCATTTAGGGTTCCCCCGCAGCTTTGAAATTACAGCCTATATGTTTGCAGCTATTTTGTCCCTCAAAACACCTTGTCACTGAATTATTTCATGCAGGAACTTTCTTATAACTTATCTCCTTCTCTGACTTGTTCACACTTAAAGGTCACAGTCCTTTGCCTCTGATATCACCAGCTCTCGCTGCAGAGAGGGTTGGAGTCCCAAACCGTGGCAGGAATTTGAGGAGGAGAAGACAAAGAACTCCAGGACAAAAGCATCATTTTTCTTTCAGATAAATTATGGGCGGTTGGAGAGGACTGAAAAGGGGGTAGGATGAAGGGGACAAGAGCATCGAGTTGCAGCTTCGTGCGGGTATCCCGGCAGCCAGGATATTGCCAACCAGAGCTCATGACATGAACACCCAACGTGGTCTCTGCTGCCCATCTCCTCGTTTCTGAGCAATGTGTTATTCAGAAAACACTTCACCTGGGTGGCAGCCCCTATCCCGCCCACCCGATAGCAAGGTGCTCTCTAGTAGGCCTTTTAAATGCAGCCTGCAAAGTGTTCAGCTGGTTATCTGTACTCGGGACGGGAGCCCAAGAGAGGGGTGAAGTCAAAATGCCTGCTTCTTGTCGTTAAACTGAATAGACCCCCCAAAAACCCTAAAAGGGTTTCAAATCTTTGAGCTGGATTTTATTAGGATACAAACTAGAACAGGAAGATCTCTTAGACAAAAGAAATGGGGATTTGCTGGGTAAGATAAAGGGAAGTAAAAGCAGTTGAGGGTGGACTTGGTTAACACTTTCGTTCCCGAAGGTCTTTCAACTGCTCAGACCCTACAGCCAGGTGTGCTCGGCTACACCCACATGTTCTATTTCAAGGTCAAAATCAACTAGAAAAGGTCCAGGTGCCCAGATTTAGATTGGAATCCCAAAGACATGAGGGACAAGTTAATTTTGCCTCTGATAAATCATAGTTTCACAGAATGTTTTGGGTTGGAAGGGACCCCCAGAGGTCATCTAGTCCAACCCCCCTGCAGTGAGCAGGGGCACTGCTAACCAGATCAGGTTGCTCAGAGCCCCATCCAACCTGGTCTTGAATGTTTCCATACATAGAAAGCGAGGCCTGGCCAGCAGATTTTGCTGTCATTTCAGTACCAAGTGGAAAGGGAAGGCAAGGGCTGTTGTCAGAGGAGACCCATATGGGTTACAAACAGTCCAGGTTTCTGTTTGGTTGAAATAAGTTAAAGCTAATTGAACTTCCTTTGGAAAAACAGAAGCATAAGTGAGAGGATGCAGTGGTTTACGACACTTTTAAAGGAATAAGAACTGTTGTAGTGGCTCTGCAAAAGCAGCAGGTTCTCCCAACCCAAATCATATTCCCACAGGACATAGTATGTGGGGAGACAGTCAGGCCATGCTAGTAGGATGGAGAAAGGGATGGGAGGTGATTTATAGATAAAAAGGGGTTTGTAAGTATTAAATGTGAGTCTTAATGGACTTGTATTCTCTGCCAATACATTTACAGGGGAAGAGGACTAGCAACCAGTTTGGCATGAAGACCCCTATCTCAGAGCAGGTATTCTGCAATTAGGAGCATCTGTTCTTTGAGAAAAGGCATTTATTTGGGTAATCTAAAAACTATTGTTGAAAACCTACCTCTCACACACACGTGCTGACTTGCAAAATAATTGCTTTTTTGCTTTCCATGATGAGCAGAGACAGAGATCTGCCCCACTGGTCTGAAATAGATTCTGCCTCTGTAAGGGCTGCTTAAATGCAGTTACTGTGAAATGATAGGGATGTGCTAGGCTTTAGTGCTGACTTCCAATAGATCTATGTGAATAATTGATTTTCCTCTGTTATTGCCAAAGGAGAAAACTTTGAGGAGGAAGCAAAATATTAAATAAAAAATAATTTTCAGGTTTTTTCTAACTCAAAGCTGTGATGTGCTTTGTTTCATTCTGGTTTTCCCATCACTGCAAGTTCACAGCAAATCCTTTGGAAAAAGGAACCTCTGTGTCGATAATTGTGCAATGTTTTGGGGGCAGTCATTTTGATGCATGAGATCTTGTTTGCATCCAGAGAGTGTCACCAGTGCCTGGGTCTAAGTTTGGGCTGGGATAGAGCTAATTTTCTTCATAGTAGCTTGTATGGTGCTGTGCTTTGGATTTGTGACCAAAACAGCATTGATAACACAGGGATGGTTTCATTAGGGCTGGTCAGGGCTGCCACAGAGCCAAGGCCTTTGCTGCCTCTCACCCCACCCCACCAGCGAGGAGGCTGGGGGGGGGGGGGCACAAGAGTTTCGGAGGGGGCACAGCCGGGACAGCTGACCCCAACTGACCCCAGGGATATCCCACACTGTATGATGTCATGCTCAAAAATAAAAACTGGGGAAGAAGAAGGGGGGGACGTTTGGAGTGATGGCGTTTGTCTTCCCAAGTCACCATTACGCGTGATGGAGCCCTCCTGTTCTGGGGATGGCTGAGCCCCTGCCTGCCGGTGGGAAGCAGGGAATGAATTCCTTTCTTTGCTTTGCTTCTGTGAGCTGCTTTTGCTTTCCCTATTAAACTGTCTTATCTCCACCCACGATTTTTTTCATTCTTACCCTTCTGAGTCCCTCCTCCACCCCATTGCAGGGAGCGAGCGAGCGGCTGCGTGGGGCTGAGCTGCCCACTGGGGTTAAACCATGACACTGGGAAATGGCATTTCCCCAGCAGCACTCCTGGTTCTCCGCATCTCTGAAACAACTTGGCCGCTACAGAACCAGGCAGTAGCCATCTCAGGTTGCTGTAGCAACTTCATTAAGTTGAAGCTGAATTGAGCTGATTATGTCCCAAGATAGCAGCCACCTAAGTTTGCATTTCCCACCGCCTGGCACAACTCTGACCTCCAAGCAAATTATTGCTCTGCTCAGTGGGAGCAGAAGCAACCACCCACGAGCCTCACAAGCTGTGAATTTGCTATCTTCATCTTATATATATGATAGAAAAGCTCAGTCTTGACTCCTTTCTTGCACTGTCTGAACCGTCATTTTAATCAGCATTACTAAACATCCAGGAGCATGAAATGCTCATGGATCGCAGTGGGTTTGGTTTTTCTATACCATTCACATACATTCCCACCCCTCATCCCTACCTGGCAGATTCTGTCCATCCCAAGTAGGACACTGCAACACAAACACCTCCTGTGCAGAAACAAGGTTGGGTTTTCTACCTTTTTTCCCCCTCCCCAAGTCAATTTTTATTTTTCTTACAAGGTAAAATTAACAATCTGAAATCAGTTGTTTAACAAGTTGAAGCCAAATACCTGAAGTAAGATTTGCTGCTTTGATAAGCAGTAATTTCAGGTCCACCAAACTTTAAAAAATGAAGATATTTAGGTAGATGTACATGATGAAGCCCTAGATGAGCACACCTAGAGTGGGTGCAGTGATCTGAGCACTACTTTATGTTTCCATTTTCACCAAGGCAAGACTCATAAAACAGTTCACTCATTTTAGTAGATACATGCTTTTAAGAAACCTCTCAAACTGCAGTTTCAAAAATACCAAATATCAGTTTTTTCTGTTATATTAGGACATCATCACAATTACGCCAGTGCTGTGTTTTGCAGCTATTGTTATTAAGCCTTCCGATGTTTGCGTAAGATAAATTCACTGCACTTCAGATTATTTAACACCCAAATGAAATTGAGTTTGTTCATCCCGAGTTGCTAGGCAGCCATTACAGAGCACCATGCATTTCTGATGCCTCTGTTAGCAGGTGAAATTACTGAAGAAAGTGTAAATAAAAAGAAAAAACTGAGTAGATGATACATTTTTAAGTCAGTCACCTGCTTAGCATGCATGCTGTCATACTCCTGTAAATAGGCAGCTATGGGTACCTCAGACACATAACTGTCCACTTGGGGTACCTAAGTGTCCATGGCATGGACAAGTGAGTGTTGTCTGTGTCTGTGATTTCCATGCATGTTTATTCAGCTGCAAGCACATATGATCCCTTAAGCTTTGAAAAATTAATGCAGAGCAGTGCTTGGAGTAATGTGGTATGTTGTGGCACCGTGGGTCGCCCACCCTGGCACACAGGGCACCTCCTGGGACGTTACTTAGGACCAGTCCCAATGAGGGATTAAGCATGGGGGAAGAAGGGATCAAGAGCAGCCCTGATGAGAGGGACTTGGGGGTGCTGGTGGATGAAAAGCTGGCCATGAGCCGGCAATGTGCGCTGACAGCCCAGAAGGCCAACCGTACTCTGGGCTGCATCAGGAGAAGCGTGGCCAGCATTGAGGGAGGTGATTCTGCCCCTCTGCTCTGCTCTGGTGAGACCTCACCTGGAGCCCTGCGTCCAGCTCTGGAGCCCTCAGCACAAGAAGGACATGGAAGTGTTGGAGCGGGGCCAGAGGAGGGCTACAAAAATGATCTGAGGGCTGGAGCCCCTCTCCTATGAGGCCAGGCTGGGAGAGTTGGGGTTGTTCAGCCTGGAGAAGAGAAGGCTGTGGGGAGACCTGATTGTGGCCTTTCAATACCTAAAGGGGGCCCAGAGGAAAGGGGGGGAAAATCTTTTTAGTAGGGCCAGCTGTGTCAGGACAAGGGGGAATGGTTTTAAACTAAACCAGGGTAGGTTTAGACTGGATATGAGGAATAAATTCTTTACAATGAGGGTGGTGAAACGCTGGCACAGGTTGCCCAGAGAGGTGGTAGAGGCCCCATCCCTGGGAACATTCCAGGCCAGGTTGGACGAGGCTCTGAGCAACCTGATCTGGTTAGCAGTGTCCCTGCTCACTGCAGGGGGGTTGGGCTGGGTGACCTCTAGGAGTCCCTTCCAACCCAAAACATTCTATGATTCTATCTAAATAGGAGTTAAGGAGGTTTAGGCACTGAAAATGCTGGAAGGCAGGAGGCCGGAGAACCAACCACCTCTTCTGTGCGAAATGGGCCGCTGTACTCCTCAAATTAATTCAAGTTTAGTCTACTGGCTGCTTAATGCGATAACAAATAAGCAGCTTGAAGAACAGGAGCTGCAGCAGAGGAGCCCTACTCCTACAAGAGTGAGCAAAGCGCAGTTTCTGAGCAGTAAATTACACAGTTAGCGAGCAAAAAGATAGACCCGTTACGATGCTGTTCTGAAACTTTGCAGCATTCTTTTCCCTTTCAGAAATTTCAGATGAAGAGAAGTTACTACCCAGCTCCCTCCCACTCTCCCCTAAGGAGCAGAGCCACAAGAGATCAGCTCCTTTTCTATTGCATGACACTCTGCAGAAGAAGAATTTCAGTCTGGGAATTTTTGACGTTTCAGAACAGCTCAGGTTTTTCATCTTACAAAGTGCACCATGCTGGTAATTATCAATTAAATGGAAAAAAAAAAAAAGTAAAATCCTTTGTACTGGCATAAGTAAGTTTTGCAAAGGCTCAAGAGCAGAGCACTGTCAGAGGAGACTTGGATTTAGCAATATGCTGGGCTGGTATTATTTCTGATTTTGCTTTTTGCAAAATGTGTCACTGACTGTACAAGTTATGATCCCACCCCAAAATTGCTGGTTGCTAAGGTATCCCTGCACAGCACACCCTGACATACTTTAGGTCAATGCAGGAGAAACAAGGTAGAGGTTATCATAGAATCATAGAATCATAGAATCTTTTGGGTTGGAAGGGACCCCTAGAGGTCATCTAGTCCAACCCCCCTGCAGTGAGCAGGGACACTGCTAACCAGATCAGGTTGATGAAGGAACAGGGGTAGTGGAAAGGTGCATCGCTCTCCTGGGAAAAGGAGAATTTTCCTGCTGGGCCCCCTGGGTCTGGCTTGTGAACAGCATCCTTTGCTGGAGCACCAGGGGCTTTGCAAAATCACATTTATTCAGAATTGTTCTTCAGCTGCACAGTGATTATAATAAAGTTCAAGAAGAGATGTATGTCAGAAAACATAGCAACCAGCCACTTTGTATTTTTTTGTTTTGAAATGTAAAATAACTGTGTTGAGCTGAGTCTTGACAGGACTGGAATTTTGTCATAAATTTGCAAGTTCTGAACTTGGAAGGAATACTTCATATGTATTAAAAAGAAATTAAAAATCTTTGGAGTTTTGTAGAAATAAACAGCATTCTGAAGATACCTTAGCAACATGTCATTTTGTTCTGGTAGTACCTACACTAAGTGCTTTTCATCAATTTATTTGAAGATGAAAGAACACACTTTAAAAAAAAAAAAAAAAGGTTGAATAATTGTTTTGGAAATGAGAGTGGGAAAAAAGTAGCTAAAGAAGTGCCAGGTTTCACGTCCAATTGATGGGTTTGACTAAGTGCAAACGTCCGTGTCTGGTCGGTGCACCTCCCAGCACAGCCAACAAGGAGACAAGCACGTTATGGTGCCCATGGCCTGGCTCCATCCTGATGCCTAAACCAGAAAAACAGTGCTAGAAGTTCCTGTCTCTCTCCAGTGACTTCCAAGGAAGTTTAGGGTGAGCAGGTCTTCTGCAGGTGCCTGCATGGTAGACACCTAAGGTGAAATGAGATGAATTCCCTCTAAAATGCAACCACAAGCTTCAGGTGCTGCCCCGTAGCAAACACATGCGATGCATTCACCGCTCTACAGCACCCATGCTGGGTGCAGCCACCTGAGCAGGGTGCAGCGGCAGCCACCTTCGGAGCACAGGGACCCAGCGAGGGGGGGGAGAGGCTACAGTGCTCCAGGGCCTGGCTTTAAAGAGAGTGGTTGGAAGATGCGCTCTGTCACTGCACCGTGGCTTTCCGGCTGCTGTATGACCTCATGCAGTGGTGTCATATGCATGGGATATTTGGGAGATCTGAGTCCATTCAGCTCTGCCTTATAAGGGAATTTCAGCAGAGCATGCCTCCATCATGCCTGTTGGGTATTATCTGTATAACCCCTTCGGGCTGGATTATCTCCTTTACTGAAATCTGTTCCATATAAGGGGCTGGGAAAGGGCAGTGCTTCTCAATCTGCTCGTGCCTTGGAGTGGCGAAAGGACCGTGTGCCTGTGAGGAGTTGGCTCCAGCCCCAAAACATCCCCATGCCGAGATGGCTGGAGCTGTTGGCATGGGAGCTCATTCTCCCTGTGATTTGCCATCCTCCAGTCCTTTCCCATGAAAGTTCAGAAAATGGGTAGCTTGGTCAGATCATGGTCTTTTGTGCCAGGTAGGTGATGCTGGACGCAGGGTATGAAATCAGCTCTGGAGTTTGTTATAACTGGGAGAAGTCAGGGCTCAAACCTCACGTCAGGATCCAGGAAAGGGTATGTTCAGTTTTGTTGTCACAGAAATCCTACAATTAAACTTTACAAATGGTAAATGCACTGTCTAATCTCCATTGTGCAGACTACAGTTCAGTAGCTATAGGTAAGATTGCTGCACCACAGCAAAGGAGAGACTTTGCGAAGCAAAAGAGTTTTCCACTCATTTCTGGGATGCTTAATGATTAGTTAATGGCACAAAACAATCCATGGCCAAAGCAACTTTCTCATCTCCCCCCCATTAGTACGTGGTCTGTTTTGGATACAAGTCATTCATTATAGAATTTTACTCCCATAAAAGCTCTTATATCCTCTTTTTGTACATATGCCAAATAGCGAGGAGAGCCAGAGGCAATTAAAACAAATATGGCTTGAATTACAGGCCTGTTCCCACAAGGCCATGTGACAAGAAAATGGGGTTAAGATGTGCAATAAGGCAATGCAGATGCTGTAGAGAGGCCAGCTTCTCAAAATTGGCGTTGCTCCTGGTTTTCTTGTGCTCATCCCCCTCCCTGTGAGCCAGGGTCTCTCCAGCCATGCTGCACCACTCCATGCAAAGTGGGTACAAAGAATGGCACCGACATTCAGCTCCTGGTCCCCATCACCCTGCACCGTGGAGCCACATCTGCTCAAAGACCAAGTTTTCCCTCCCCAGCCCAAATGCCAGCTCCTAATTCCAAAGTGGATTTTGTGGGGGGTAAAGCAAGTAAAGAACATCATGCTCACAAACCAGAGAAGAGAATAAGAACATCAAAATAGCGAAGGATGAGGGAAAATGAAAAAGGGTTTCCATCTTAGACCTCCGCTGTCACATCAGATCAGGGAAGGCAGAAAAGGTCAGCATATTTATTATTTCAATAATGCATTTCCTCTGGTGAACTTTTGCGATTAGATAAAAGGATCAGGATTTGGGGGAATGCTGCATCCTACACTAGCACTGAGAAAAGAATCATCCAAATGCAAGTTCTCTCCTGTTCAAAGTTTCAGGGTGTACCAAGTCTTTCCATTCCTTTCTGGCACAGAATTGAAAAGGCATTTTAAGAAATGCTGTATGAAGAATGACACCAACACAGGGGTTGATCAAAAAAGAATTAATGTATGTGGTCTGGTCTCTACAGTAGAGCATGAGGCTCCCTCAGAAGGTCAAGGAAAAAGAAATCAGCTGGCCATCACCGCTGGGCTTCTTTAGCTTATGATAAATTTCTGTTCACACAGACTCAGTTCTTTACACTGCAGTGACTAATACATTAAACCTTGTACTCAGCCCTTTCCCAGGAAATCCTGGGCTAAACGCTGCACTTGAACTACATTTCTGATAACTGGGCTGGACAGGTAGTGGAGCTTGACATCACCATGGGTCTGAGTCACCAGGAACCCCATTAACCACCAGTGGAACCAATGCCACAGCAGCCTGCTCCAAACGAGGTCATACTTGTGTATTGTCAGGGCCATTTAATGTCCTCCAAAGCCCGGGCTTGGTCTACATCCCCTATACTGGTTGCTTTGGCCCAGAACTATTTGAATGGATGAACTGGTAATTCCCCTCTGGCTTTTGGCCAAAACCAAGTTTAATTTAGCTGACTTTTTTTTTTTTTTACAAAATGCCAAAGCATGCAGGTTTTGAAAACTGTAAAAAATGGTGCCTTTGGAATGGTGTTTGTGCTTCTCTGGGCTGGAGGAAATTGGGAGAAGGAGAAATCTACTTTTTTGTTTAGCTGTCAGTGAAAGTCAACTGGACATCTTAATCTATAAATTCCATCTAAAGCAATGATAAATTAACATATATTGTCCTTTTTTCCCTAAAAAAATACTTACCAGAACTTTTCCTTCACTGTCCTTTGGCTTACAGCCCTGTACTCCATAGAGGAATGAGTCTCTGGGCAGGACATGTTGAGAAACCTGTTACAGGGTAGAGGAGAGAGGCAGCAGGAGGACCAAGCTTACTTTTTTTGCTCTATATTTTACACCACAGCAAAGAACATTCCGGACTTTGATCACTACCTCCACATTAGGTCAAAGTAGAAAAGTAATCTTAAAAATAGTGCAACTTGAGATTGCAAGGCTTTGGTTCAGGGATTTTTACCTTTTATGTTTCCATTGCACTCCCATTTAACGCTCTTCCTTCATTCACCAGCAGGTGAATGGTTTTCATGCCTGCTCTCAAATCAGTGCTTGCTAGCGTTAAACCCAAAGCAAGAGCTGCCAACGCCGGTCTAGATGATGTATTCCGAGGATCCAGCTGAAGCAAGGGGGAAGGAGGGAGCATATGAGCATCTGAGTTAGAGCTCTCTCAGGTCTCATCACAGGTCACAAGGCTGGACAGCTAGGAAGGGGTGAATTGGGCCAAAAACCAGTAAGTGTTATAGCTTAAATAGACAAATAAATAAAACAACATCTCTGACCTGTTTTCCTTTGCCAGATCTCATTGATCATTGAAAACAGACAGCGATGTTAAGTATTTACTATGTCTACATCAATTTATGTGCCTTCCTCCACCCAGGCCCCTGTGCCAGAGATGTTCTTAAAACTTTTGTTTGCAGGGGAAATTTGTCCTGCAAGCTAATTTGTGAGCTGGTCAACAGACGCTCTAGGTCTGATCTCCCGTAACTTGTTGGCAGTACTATTGCAGGGGTATACTGCAGCAATGTAACTCCTCTTCTCCCAGCACAAAAACTAGTGCAATATTGGGCTGGCACAAGAGGAGGTCAAACTGTCCTCGTCTGGCTCCTTGCTTTGGCAAAACAGTCTGGCTCAGTCCTGTACCAAGCATGGGTGATGGCTCAAGTTATTCCACGCTGTTCTTTAGGGATCCACCACATCTTAACACTCTCTCTACCCGCTCTTCTAATTCAGCAAGAAGAAAGTCAGTGAGAAGAAAGAATTAATCCTCAAGAGCACAAACAGTGTGGTCTTGTTGTCAATACAGCCCTGTATAATCCATGGCAAAAAAAAATTGAACCTGGCAAGCCACAGGATGTGCACTAGTAATGTTCCTGTGATTAGTACTCTATTTTACCATATTTGCCCTTTTCAGTGATTCTGTTATGCTGAGACCCGTGATACTGTTTTAGTCAGTCTCTAGTTCAGCTTTGGGTCATGTGTGGGTCAACACAGATTGCCCCGAGCCTCAGCCATGCATCCTCCATCAGAGGTAAAATTGGGGGAAGATGGGCACCAATGGAATTGTCGTTACTGTAACTGAATGAGCAGGCACAGCTTTCTGAAGAGGTTGGAAAACATTGATTTTTTTACCTGATTTATTGTTATTTATCCACACGCCCAGCCTGTCTCCCAGAAACGGATGCACAGGCTCCAGCTGATCTACTCATGTGAGTAGACTTAAATACTTCAGAGCTTGCAGTCTTTGGGCCTAAATCCATAAGAGCAAAGCATCTTGCCACATTCCCTGAATTTATCTAGACCAGAAACCCTTATTTCAGCTTGAAGCTTCCCAGACCCTCTGCCTGTGCTTTCATAAAAGGATGACCTTAAGCCCTTGACATATTCTGTTGAAATGTGATTTAAAGTTCTGGCAGAAAGGCAAAACTATTTTTTTTTTTTTTTTGCAAAGAAAACCACAATAAACAAACATAAGCTGCTGCCTTTCTCTGGCTCTTCACTTCTTCTAGTAGATGGATTCCTCGAGCAGACAGGTAAGACACAATTGAATTTGTGAGCCTAATGCATATCAGTTCATGCACCCTAGACTGGCTCCCAAAACTGCACATCACACCATCTGTTGTGCATAAGTGGAGGGTAAATGGTAAAAAAAAAAAACCAAACCTGCCTTGGTACACAGAAGAAAATCATTAGCACTGGAAAGGGTGCTGCTACCTGAAAAAAAGGCAACATGTGCCTCAGGGAACGAAAGCTCATTAGAGTTCTAGTCTCATTTCCTTTATTGTTAACCATCGTGAGTAAACATAAGCCAAAATGTCTATATAAAGGATGGCAACGCTCAGTCACACATAATTTTCAAGCACTTTCTAGATGTCTGTTCTTGCCAAGAGCTGTTCTTCCTTTCCTTCACAGCATTTGGACTTTCCCTCCATATTTCTCCATGTCTCAGCCTGTGGAACTCTGTAACAATGTCTCTATCTTTCATGCTTCAGTTTGCAGTCTGCCTCCTCAGAAACCATCAGGAAAAGCCATCAGCTTCCTCCCAGAGCCAGTCTTCACTGTGGTGCAGCCAGACCCTGTGCTGTCAATGCAGTGCAAGGAACAGCCCAGGCTTTATTGAGCAGGTTTTGGGGCAGTTGTTATTACCAAAGGTCCAAATTATGTCACAGAATCACAGAATGGCAGGGGTTGGAAGGGA